>JAYESA010000008.1:105621312-105843812 GCA_036927795.1 Iris macrosiphon | reverse complement strand
AGTTTGACATTCATTGCTCTGGACCGCAGGCGAGTATTCTCTGATAGTTTCTTATTTATGATATCCTCGATGTTCATTGTATCTAGTGTAGATATCCATGTTTTCTTGATACGATGGTTACACGGATTGGTATATCCGGATCTCGTCATGAGATGTTATTCCTTAGTATATGGTGTATCTTATGCAAGCCTTGTTTTATTGATTATCTTGTACATGTATAGACACTGATTCTCGAGAAGAGTCGCTATCTTCTTGGGAAATCCTGTGCCATAGCGTACCATGGTTGGATACACTATACCAGTCGGGGTTGGAGGGTATGTAGTGTAGATATGTGATCATACTCTCCTTGTATCAATTCTTGCTCTTGATTAGTATTAATCATGCACCACACATATGATTAGCCAGGTCGTAAATCTTGTATCATGTTCCCAAGTCGATCACATGTTAAAGGTGGTACTCACTCACTTAGTCATTAGTATATTCTTATTCATTGCCATATTGTTTATTCTTGTATTTATTTCCAGTATTTTCTTTATTGTGTATCTCTTGTACATGTATATGGCATCTTGTATATTCATATCTATTTACTGCTACATAGTTTATATCATTGATTTAGAACTGCTGTTAGAGATGTACTTTGCTCCATTCCTGACTGGAAAATATTTTTCGGAGGATCCGAGAGTTTGGTGTCCAACATATTATGGACTTTGACTTATAGATGGTGCAGACTTGGACCCACTAGTTCTGGAGTGATTGTCGGAAGTTTTATCCGGATCACTAGTTTTTTATAGTTAGTTTCTTTAGCATTTTGGTACCTGATTTGCTTCCGGCTTATAGATGAGATTGGATATTATTTCTATTATTGTTTATGTATTGAATGGATAGTTATGTTAGACTTTCTTGATATCTTCTCGTGCTTTAGAATGTGATTGAGTTTGTGTTGATATATTGTTGGCATAATTTATATTATTGTGAGATGTTTAGATAGTATAGTTGACCAAGACAGCGTTCTACCGTCGATGCTGCGGCGTAGGCTGGGCGTTGTTTCCGACTTGCATCCCTACATCGGGTGCGGGTCGTGACAAAGTGCTTTTATGCTTCTCCAACGGATGGGTGATCCAACACTCCTTCAATCTGTTCATGCCTGTGCCAACTCATGTTTTCGGCAGTCTGCTTCACCATAAACAACCTCAGCAACCGCGACATCAGAGGCAAGTAGTGCATCGAATATGTCGGCTTTCTTGCACCGTCAAGCCTTCCTGTACTAGTTGTCCTACAGCGATCAACACCACAAAATCTGCACAAGTATTCATCATTGTCGTCTTTGTAGTACAATATGCACCTGTTGTGACATGCATAAATTTGCTCGTATCCCATTCAGAACGATCTTACAATTCCCTTAGATCGATAGAAGTTCGTAGGTAACTTCGCATCCGCCAGTAAGATCTCCATAATCAACTCCATAAGTCGGTTGTAGCATTCATGCGACATGTTAAAATCGGACTTGATGCTCAACAGTCTTGTAACCAACTCTAAGGGTGAATGATCCTCATAACTATCTAGGTATTTGAGTATCATGTAGATATCACATACCATGGTATACATTATCACATTGATACTTCTTGTACCTTGACATTAGGATACACTCTCAAATACCCATGATACTAACTCTACTTGACACTTGGTATCTTGGTACCAACATACACTCTAGGCCCCTAACTCTTGACACTCAACACATATACACATATTTATACCTATATATATTATTATTATTATTATTAACCCTTATTAGCTAACTCATCCCTCACTCAAATATATACACATACACACCTCTCACTTGGACACTGCCTGCACTTATATACACTACTAATTGACACCAGCCCACCATCAAATTGTACTACCAAAATTTATAATTATGCAACCAAATTTTCATGTTAACTAAATTTTCTAATTATGCAATCAAATTTGGGCATATAATATAATGTTCATTTCAAATAGGCTATCATATTTTCTGTCACCACACACAAACTCCATTTTCAAACACACACTCCATGTTAGTGTCAGTTTGTCCGTGTCAGTATCAAGATAATTAGGGTGTGTGTCCATGTCAATGTTAGTGAGGGTAGTGTCAGGATATTTAGGGTTAGGGTTAGGGTTCACCTGACCGAGGAGGGGGTTGACTGACTGGAGAGCCGACAGGGGGGTCGAAGGCGGTGGGGAGATAGAGCACGGGAAGATGATGAGAGAAGCACGGGGTCGTCGGAGGGGAGGAGCCACACGGTGGTACTTGGATGTGTGATGATAATGTTGATGATGGCCGGAGGGGGGGAGCACGGGGTCGCTGGAGAGGAGGACGGGGTCGCTGGAGAGGAGGACGGGGTAGCCGGAGAGGAGCACAGGGCCACACGATCGAGTCGTCGAAGGGAAGGAAGAGTTCGTCTGGGGGGGAGAGTCGCCGGTGAGGAGGACGAGGTCGCCGGAGAGTAGCACGGGGGTGTGCACGGTCGAGTCGTCGGAGGGAAGGGAGAGTTCGTTGTGGGGGGAGTTTACAAAAATTTAGGAATCGATTGGGGGAAATAAAATCTGAACCCTATATGAAAATATTTTAGTGATGTCTCAATCCGACGTCGCTAAACATCGTAGTAAAAAAAAATTAGTGACGTGTCATAAGTCGTTAAACATTGCTATTTTTAAAATAAATAAGTGACATGTGATACGTCGCTAAACGTCGTAGTAAATAAAAATTAGCGACGTATAAAACATTGCTAAACGTTGCTATTTTATAAATAAATATGCCATGTGTTATAAGTCACAAAATGTCGCTATTTTTAAAATAAATTAGCGACGTATATTAAACGACGTCACTAAACGTCGTTGTTTACAAAAAAATAGCGACATTCAGCGACTCCTAGCGTCGTCTATTCTCTCAATACTGAAAGTAGTCACTGCATGTTGGTAAACGTCGCTGTTTGTGACGTATTGCGACATCTTTTTATGGAGTCGCTAAATTTATAAAAATTAGCGACATTATTTTGTGACGTCGCTAGTGACGTCGCTAATTGGCCAAATTTTGGTAGTGTACACCATAACTATTTTATATTAATGATAGCCCATTGTATATAGTTGTTTTACTTTAGATACATCCATGTTGGTCTCCTAATCTTTATGTCGTTAGTTGTCACCCATCCTGCCCTTGAACAGGGTCACCACTGATCCAGGCTATACCCCACCCACACCCACCTCACATAATTCCTCCCACAAGAGAATTAATGTGCTTTTCCTGTTGCTCGAACCCGCAACCTCTAGGGTGATGCCTCCCTCTTTAACCACTTGGATTATATATATATATATATATATATATATATATATATATATATATATATATATATATATATATATATATATATACACCCAATGATGTATTTTAATATAAGGATTTGCTTTGTATTGACTTGTGCACATGGAGTGTAGTAGCACATGGTGGTGAGATCGTGGAGTATTTTCCTAGAGGGCAAGAAACATGACAGCATAGAAACAATCTTTTTTTTTATCACTCATTCTTTGGGATTTCCTTAGGAGCTAAGCCCCGATGGGGCTTAGCGACTCGGACTTGGACTTGGGCGAAGGACGCAAAGTGATACTTTAATGGCCCACTTTGCACCTCGTGCGTGTGCTCATTTCTGTACGAGTTTTGTGCGGTTACACAGGTCATGCAGAACCGCATCTTAAGCATGGGGAACATTGTGCGTGGTTACGTGGGTCAAGTGGCAGCACAACAAAATAGCAGTGCAGCATGGCTTACGCATGGGGTTGGTTGTACGTGGTTACGCGGGTCACGCAGCAGTGCAGCATTGCAATGCAACTTACACATAGGGTGGGGGGCTTACTCGAGGGGCTTATATATAGATATTGTGCGTGAAGGCAGCACAGTCTCCGCAAAAATTGCACCGATTGGCATATTTTGTGGATAATCAGTTTAAACCGCCTTATCTTTTGGGGTTCGGTTTAAACTACCTCTTATCTTTAGGAAATAGGAGGGCGTCGACTGATTAGGGTTTGACATTTGTCTCCTCAATATATATGTTGTTCTCTGCTCATTTGGTAGAGAGAGAGAAATACTACTACATGAGGATTTTTGTATCATCCACCAAAGATCCACGAAGTACTATTCATTGATTTGTTCAGTTCGAGTTCTTCATAGAGGTGACATGAAGCATTCCAAAAGTTTAATCCATTGAACTTGTCGGTTCTTGGGAGCAGATTGTTGATAAGGGACAAATATTACTTTGAGCAATGGTGATCATCATTACCCCAACAAGGAGTTTTCTTTTATATTTTTCGTCTTCTAGTTTTATAATTGTTCTATCTCCATGTAGCAACTAGGATTGCAAAGCGAAGAATAGTTTTCTATTTCTCATATTTTAAAGTTGAAGTATGTTTGTAAAAAGCTCTATTTCTGTTCTAGTTGTGGTTAGATCCAAGATCGTCTTTTGATTGCATAGGACTAGGGTTGCGGCAATTATTTTTGATCTTCGATTTTTTTTTAATGTTTTTGAGCCCATATTTGTAAACCTAGCAATAACAATCTCAAAGTAAGATCCGGGCAATAATAATGGAGGCCCGTGCAAGCCTTCTCGATACAAGTTTTCACAAACTTGATTGTTGTAGAGCACTACAACATTTGGAAGAAAAAACCAGTCTCAATCTTCAACTCGTAAACATTTATTATGTGTTGACATATACAGAACCAACTCTTCCAGAAATGGATGATGCACAAAAGATGGCAGACACTGTAATCAAGCAATAAAAGTGAAAGAAAGATAACAACTTGTTTAAGTTGTTAATCCTCAATTATATGGATAATTTCATGGTGGAGTCATATAGTAAGAAGATCAACACAAGAGACATTTTGGAGTCTTTTGAGAAGTACTACAAGATTGACGAGAAAATATCCAAAATTTGTCTCGTCGACAAATTCATGAAAATATAATTTGAAGACGAGAAAAATATGTTGTCACAAGTCAAAAAACAACTGAATTTGTAGTAGAAACTTATGGAAAAGGCATGAAATAAGAAGACAAGTTCATGGTGGATGCCATCGTCTCCAAACTCCCTCCGGATTGGAAAAAAATCACCACTGACATGTACCACAAGATGATGGAGATACAACTTGACGTTCTTCTGTACTGGATCCATATCGAAGACGAAGTCAGGGGACAATTGAAGATGGACACTATGTCCAAACAATTTGTTAACGCAAATATGGTACATTCCGATGATTCCAAGGGGAAGCAAAATGCTTCCTACAATATCAAAAAGAAGGACTTCAACCATCTGAAGGTGAATTCATCTTTTTTAAGCCAAAGTCCATAAATGATGGGGCTTGTTTGTACTATATCAAGAAATGCCATTTCAAGAAGGATTATAGATCCAAACCTAAACTAAAAGAGTAATGTGAGAATAACTTGGTTGTTGTGATTCCACAGGTTGACTCATCTAGAGTGGACACTGATTGGTGGATGGACATGGGTGCATCTTTCCACGTGCGCTCTAAGAAAGAGTTATAGTTTCTTCAGCAAGGCTTTATATACTGAAGAGGTGTTTAAATTACAAATTATATCTCATTCTGAAAGTGTGAATACAGTTTCTTCTTCTCGTTGTTATCTTGAGTTGTGACTAAACAATTATATAGTTTAATAACATTAATTATAAACTAATATATACTTGTTTAATATTTAATATATAGGCAAAAAAGATTATGAAGGACGGTGGAGATCCCTCTTATATTGGTTTTGTCGAAGTTTTCGAACAAACACATATAAGGAATAATGGGACATACGTGGACAGGAAGGAAAGCAAGACTACAGTAAGTATTACAATTATATTTTAACTTCAAATATTTGATACAACCTAGAATAGTTCTTAACACATATTAGGATATTAAGCACGTGTCGATGTATAGACTGTGTTCCAATCTGTTCAGACTAAGATAGCTACTCCAGCAACTCAGAATGAGATGGTCGAAAGTGTCGCCAAGTTTAGGCCCACGAATACACCCACAATGGCTCCCACGCTCGCTCAAACTAACGACCTTTGGATAAAGGCCTTTGGTGGGAGAGGGAATGGCGTACACATCTATGGCGTTGACTCCTTGGCGACGCATATATTGGTTATCTCAAGGACTCCACCGCCGACGCCTTCTTCTTCTACTCTGCCTTAGGAGGACGTATTAGCGCATATGTTGCAGATGATTACGATGATGACCACCATGCCAGCCATTATGGCGTTGATGTAGGAATCTATCAGCACCATTTAGGCCAACATGTCGGTCCAGATAACTGCACTTGCTATCGATGCCTACTTAGACACTCATGCTGCCTTGATGTCAGATGCTGCCCGTGCCATCCATCCTGCTGTCTCTACTCCTTCCGTTGCCCCTATCATCATGTCTCATGCTGTATTGATGAGTCCTTTGAGTACACTTATGCTGGAGATGTTGAGTTCACTACCAGCTGACGTAGTGAGCTCACTTCCTCCGGATGTCTTGACTCGTTTATGGGGCCTAACACCACTAGATTAGTATTTTTGTATGTTATATATGTTGTTGTGATCTCATTAGTTACTTGTTGACTGTATGTATTTTTTTATAGATTGTGTATTGTGTATTATGGATATTATGTACTTATTGACATGACTTGGCTTCTACGAATTATTTGTATGTGAGGATTGTATTTGTTTACTATGGATTTTTTGTGAGTAATCTTTTCTATTGTATTTTTGGTTTCTAGTGTGCATTTTGTGCCACTAAAGGTCTGATTAATCTAGAATTCTATAGAAGATTGTGTCGGGTCGTTGATATACTGTGATTGGATAAGAATTATATATTCTATAATTGTTGTGTTATGATTGTTGTGATTTAAATTATATTTTTTTAATTCTATACAGCTTAGCGAGGCCTAAGCGCTGTTGCACGGTGGACAACGATGCCTAAGTGGTTCCTTGGCGACGTATATAGCTGTCACTCACCTGAGAATTCTCAGGTGAGTGACCACTCAGCAACGAACGATGATAGCTACGCAGCACTTAGGCGATACCCATAGGCGTCGTAAAGCCGTCGTAGTATAAGTATCAGAAAGCAATATCAATATCAGAAACTTATATCTCGTCGATAATGCATCACCAATTAGACGCTTAAGGGGCCTATTTGTCGCTCAAAAGTAGACTAATCCAATGAAACATCAGTCGCCAATTCGTCCAATTCGACGCCAACAATAGACGTCGATAATGTGATAGGATGTCGTCGCTAATATGGTCGTCGCCATGTAGCCGACCTTTAGGTGAGGCTTCAACTACTTGGCAACAGATTTGTGATATTGACATGTCATTTTTCGACAAACTGAATCTGTCCTATATCCATTATCAGTTATACGCTAAATCTATTTAGCAGCTACTTGGTGACGAATAAGGCTGTCGATGATCATAAGTATTTTATAATAGTCATAAGCTATTACAATCACTAAATCATCATTTTATTTAAAAATAAAATACTTTAAGACCTTGTATTCTAAAATATTGATTGATATTTTTATTGACAGCGGTATATACTAGTCTCTTTTAATATAAGCCACCAAATAATTATTCATTATGAACTACTCTGTGGATTGAAATGGACGGTTGGGAGTGTGTTCGAGTTGGACCAAAGTTCGTAGACTGTAACCCAATCGGTATCGAGTGGGGAGTAGGCCGGTTGGTCACGGGCTTTGATCGAGCTTTGGTCGGCCCAGCACAAATTTGATCGTGTCACGCCCAGTCCCAAAATACGTAGGACTAGGAATCCATAATATTCCAGTTACGCATTTAACTAGACTCTTGTCCGATTCGGATACGTATAAGCTGTACTATAATGGTCACTATCTAATTAATATAGTAAATATATACCTACGTCTCAATCCACAATGAACAAAAATACAAGAATAAGCTACATGTGCTAAAGTCAGTCGCTTAGTAACACATAAGCTCAAATAGACTCGAGAAAGAAATAGAGTCTATAAAACTAGGCTATATCAGTAGAAATAAGTAACGAGAAATGATAAACATAACTGCAGTAAAAATGATAATAATACCTGAGTCCAATGCCTGCATGATGAGGCGATACACATCAGTAGCTCCAGAATTTCCATAACCGTCTATGCTGCAAAACTGGCAAGGGACCAGGTCCTCAGAGGGACGTAACAAGGTACAAGAAACATCATGCCAAAGTAAACAATAAAATATACAAGGTGCTCAAGGGTAACTAACATAACTAGTAATGTGAATGCATCTGAGAACATCACTCGTCATCTAGACCACAGGTGTATAAATCAATATAAATCTCCAAGCTTCATTAGGGAACCTGCAGTAGCGTGGCAATCTTCGGAACTCTCGTAAGAGCTCACGGTAACATGGTAAATAGTGGTAGCCCAATGTCCCATGTACGCTTTTTCCTCCTAATGTAACCTCGTATCTAATGTCCATGATGTCTTATGTCCAAAACACATAAGATTAATCACTAACTAGGTTCGATTCAATCGGTGTAAATATAATTATGTCAACTATCACATGTCTCGGGTCCTATCCTAACACAGAAGCCAAAATCCATGAATGTCTCAAGTATGGCTCATGTACATGCAAGGTGTATCCAGTGTCTTGAGATCTATCGTACAAGAGTCAGTACGAACAAGGGAATATTATGACAATGCAATCTAACGATACCCGACTCCGCGGACGGATTTCGACACCCGAATATAATTCGGACGCTAAGTACCGTATACAGCCCTAGGGTCTCAACAGAATACATGCTAAAAATAGAAGAACAGTTAAGAACTAGTAAATAACATAAAGTACAAAATACTAGAAATATTGGCAAGGTACACTTGCCTGAATCCTGAATGATGGCATAATAAAGTACATGTAGGGAGCTCAACTCGCTAACTGCTCCTGAAAGGTAGAATCCACACGAACGTCTCCAGATGCTTCAACATACATCACCAATATTTTTAAAATATAAGAAATAGTTAGAATTGACTACCCATAAGTTCGATTTGGACACAAGGACTAAAATGAGAGTTCCGGGTTCACTGGGGACCCACTTCGCACCATAAAATATGCTAGAGACAAAGTTCTCCAAATTTGACAAAATTAGTATTTATTAGTCTAAAACGATGATACGATCCCAACAGAATACCCGAAATTGGATTCCGGTGAGCCGATCACAAAATCGCCTGTTAAGTAGGACCATGGGACCCGCAAAACGGTATTTCGTTAACATTCTCAGAATCGAACCAAATTTGGGTCACAGGACCAGCGTAATTCTACGAGTCTGATAGCTCAAGTTTCGTTGTTAAACAACAAGCACACACAAAGTTATTACACAAACTCAAAAAATACTGATATGGTATTTTTTGGCAGATACACGTTGATTTTGGCGTACACACACGTCCAAGTCAAGTTCCGTGAAAGCCCACACGTTCATGTTTATGATACGTGCCTTTTGGTGTAATTTTCACGTGACGAAGTCATCTCGTTCGATGGAACGCACTCCATATCAGAAAGTTTTGGGTTTTCAAAAACAAGTTTTTTGGGGATTTTGGAACTTGATTTGTGATTCATATAGTTCAAAATAAATTATTCTATTTGAAGAAAAATAATCTCGGTTATATTGGTTATAAAACTATTTAAGTGGATTTTTAAAATAATTAATATTTTGGAAGAAATTAGGGTGCAAACATGGTTGTTTGGATTGATTTTATACATTGCTTTTAGAGCAGTTTTTCATCGACTTTGCGTTAATTTTTCGGTCAATCCAGACAGTTAAAATTTAATCTTCTTTAAGGCGTTTATAGGTGGTTGTGTTGTGAACGTAACTACAAAAACGAATCAAAAAATGATTGAGCAAGGAGGGAGATATCTGGATGCGAAGTCGGGGTTGAGCTGCTGTGCCGCACGCGAGTGCGTGCGGAAATGAGGTCGGCCGGCGGTTGGGCGGGCTGTGGCGGCGGCGCAACGACGTCTAGTTGGCTAGGGCGAGGTTAGGGTTAGATTTGGATGAGAGATATTAGGGTTAGGGTTTAGGGTTTTGATCGCAATGTAAATGTATAGAGAGTGTTCACGCGCGCGAGAGAGAGAGTTCGCGAGGGGGGACCAACCCATGGGCCTGCGGTTCTGGGGACTGGGTTTTCATTTGTTTGCTTTTATTTTTCTTTTTGTTTCTTTTATTATATATATATATATATATATATATATATATATATATATATATATATATATATATATATATAGAGAGAGAGAGAGAGAGAGAGAGAGAGAGAGAGAGTTCGCGAGAAGGGGGGACCAACCCGCGGGCCTACGGTTCTGGGGACTGGGTTTTCATTTGTTTGCTTTTCTTTTTGTTTCTTTTTATTTTCTTATATATATATATATATATATATATATATATATATATATATATATATATATATATATATATATATATATATATATATATATAAAATTAGGTTTGTTCTTTTAATAAAATTCTGGGAAATTTTTATTACTATATAACAACTAATGCTACAAAATATATTCTTGTCCCAATATTTTAATTTCTAAATATTAATAAATATTTATATAAGTGAAAATTAAAGAATTGTATATCTATTTTTATATTACCAAAAAAAAGAACCACAAATTCCTATAATTAAAATAATAATAATAATAATTTCTAAAATTTAAAAATTTTGGATGCTCACAATCTATCCAACTTACAAAAATTTCGTCCTCGAAATTTAAAAATAAGCATGATGGAAGGGAGTAAGAGAATTAATTCACTGGGAAGAAGATTAGATACGATTCGTCGTATCGAGTTTTTCGATATTTAAAAATAAGACACGATCTAAAGATAAGGAATACAGAACAATGAAACAAATTTAAGTATGCAAAATCCTACCTTGATTCTCGAAGGATGGGGGATACTGTTAACAATGGGATCATAGTTTTATGTCTTATTCTAGAGCAAGGGTACGTTTAGTCCAAGGCGCTACCCAACTTAGAGAAATTAAGTTGGTAGTAGGAACTCTAGTCACAATCCTATTTACAAGGGTTATAAAAAGTCTAACTTCTAGATAGGAGACAAGATGATGAGGCTTTTGTGACCGTGGTCACCGATTGTCAAAGGAGACCAAGGTACTACCATAGTATTAATGAGTCGATAACTCTATAAATAAAGTTTACCAGTTCTCATTGCTCCTAATTAGGTCATGAGTTTATAAGACAATAGAAAATATTATAGTCAAATATAACTAGGGTGAGATGGTAAGAGGAATACGTTCATCACGTATCATGGATGCCGATGAACGGTTCAACAATAAGTGTCAAAAGATAATATATTTTGTCAAGGTGATTAATATTGTGTAGAGAGTACAAGGGGGCTCAATTAATGTAACACAAGTGTCATGATCATAATATGATTCGAGTAGGCCACATGCACATAACTGGTTGGGGGAAATTGGGTTGGTCATGTGCAATTTAATTTAATTTAATTGCAACGAGATTGAATACTTAAGTGAAGATTTTTAGAAGGAGACATGACACGAATGTTGTGGGGTCTATATAGAGCATAAGAATGTATATTTGGGAGTAACCGCTAGTTCATGAGTGAATAGGTTCAATTAGGCTCATGAATGTCAACGTTATCGGAAGAATTGAGTCGGTGTTGCATATTAAAATCACCCACAACGAAAAAAGATATTTATGTATCATTTGTGTGTACAAATACGTCGCGAATGTTGTACGACTGACACAAAGTTTGGGAACGTGAGTTTTTGAGTAATAGTCTTATCATGGGTATAGAGTAGCTAGTCTAGGTCATAAGGGTGAAAGTTGTTGGAAAGGAAATGATAGTGTTGTGCTCCAAATATCCGAGCCACAACAAAGGGTATCCAATGACACAAAATTAAAGAGATTGTGTAATCCTTCTGAAATTAAAACTAATTAATACCAAATAAATTTAAATTTATCCTAAAATCCCAAAAATAACCTTACACTAAAGCTAAGGGCTTACCATCTACCCAACTTATAAGAATTTAAGTTGGTATCACAACTAAAGTCATGGTCCTGCTAATAAGATTTCTGAAATGGCCTACTTCCTATGTAAGGATATAAGAATTCTAGGGTTTACTGGTCGTAATCAAGAATCCTCTAAGGAAACCTAGATACTATCAGGGTGTTATTGGTGTATGGAGCTACAACTAACTCTAAGGTTTTAGTTGGGTACTTTTCTCAAATAGTCACCATAGTCGTCTCTGTCATTATGAAAATTCTATTTCTATCCTGACAAATATTTTTGAATGGTAAAGCTTCTAGTCCAACACTAACCGCTGGTGGGAGTTCTAATATCTGATGATAAGGAAAAGTTCTCTGCTAAGGTTAATGCTTATATATAAGTCCAAGGTATCCTCTCGTTCTAGTAGTCTACCTAGTCATCTATCTTACCCATCTCTAACTTAGATGACCCTTTCTATGAATTTATTCTAGCAACCCTTCTTATATCCTATAATAAATATATAACTAAAAGTCCATTACAAGTGTTCGTTCTTCCGAAATAGGAAAAAATAAGAATCATTGATAGGGAGTTCAAGATTTCCGAACTCTGACTTTCGTAGTTCTGGTTCTGAATCCTAGAATTTACTCTCACTATTTATTGGATTCGATTGAAAAAAATAGCCTGAACCAATCATTAATAAATAATAAAATTGAATTATAAAATTCTATTATAAATTAATAAGTAATAAGGGAGGGTTGTTTCATCCATATTGGCACCATACCGGTTTGGGCCACACCCAGAACTCATGGTTCTAAAAAGAAAGTATTGACACGTCTGCTTAGTCCTTTGCCTCTGCTTACGCGGGGCAAGAATTCGTCTAATTAGATCAGCAATATAAGAATAAGAAATCCCCAATCTTTTTTTTGTTGATCAGGCGACACCCGGATTTGAACCGGGGATAAAGGATTTGCAGTCCCCCGCCTTACCACTTGGCCATGTCGCCGCCTAATTCGATCCAATCAAAAATGGATAAAAATATTATCCATAATCCATATTCTACTACGAATTTTTTTTATCTTGAATCCCGTCGGTCGTACTTATCCTAAAAAAAAAAAGGAATTCCTATTTTTATTGGATCCAGTTTAGATTATCCTACTCGATTGTATCTCAAAATAGACAAAGCTTAAAAACTTCTCTTTTCTGTTGAAAATAGGAAAAAATAGATTTTCGGTCACAGGCTGCAAAATTAGGGTAAAATTATAATAATTAACCATTTACTTTACTTTGAATTAGGAAACCTAATTTATTTATGACTAAATCCATTATTTTCAATAATAAATGCTTTTCAATTTCAATTATAACAACATATATGTGTATATGTAAACCCCAAACCCAGAACATAAATTGTTATTACCCAGATCAGATACCGAGCTGGGTCTCACTCTTATGCACATATCCCTATAGAAAATTGTCGTCCTTGAATTTTTCATTGAATATATTGAATAGAAAAAAGGAATTTTGATAGGGTGTGCCCCATGTTGCCCCAAGTGACATTATGATAAAATGTATGATATATGGATAACTCGATAACCATATTGGCATTTACTTAACAAATACAACTTTTTTTTATTATAATAATATATATATTACAGAATTCAATCGTATTTCATCAATTCTACTACCAAAAGGAATCCACAAAATTTTTTTTTTGAACGTGTGAAATGAAGTGTGCTAAAAAAAGGAAACTCTATTTCTGATTATTCTGTCTTTATCTCATTCATAGAGAGGAGATTTTATCCTGAATCCATTTATTTTTTGGTACCCAATCTCATTGTAATATCATAATAATAGGTAGAAATTGGATCCATTTTTATATTCTAGACAAGACTCCATAAGTGTAAGTGAAAGAATTTTTTTCCAGGAATGTTTTCTCCATTTTTTTATATATGTACTTGTCGCAAATTGGAAGTCGAAAATGCTCTTCATTTCTTCGCCCCGCCCCCGTTCATACGTATGAAATAAATATATAAATATATGGAGTTGGATAAAATTTCATGTGATTCAGTAAACAAAATATACATTCCATCATTGCGAGATCGATCCGTATCCGTACGGTTCAATTAATAGTGAACCAATAATGGTATTTTTTCATTCAATAAAGAGGAAATTTAAGATTAAGATGCTCTGTAATGGAAATGAGGGAATGTCCACAATACCTGGATTTAGTCAGATACAATCTGAGGGATTTTGTAGGTTCATTAATTGGGGCTTGGCGGAAGAATTTCATAAATTTCCAAAAATTGAAGATAGAGATCAAGAAATGGAATTTCAATTATTTGTGGAAAGATATCAATTGGTAGAGCCCTTGATAAAAGAAAGAGATGCTGTGTATGAATCGCTCACATATTCTTCTGAATTATATGTACCCGCGGGATTAATTTGGAAAACCGGTAGAGAAATGCAACAACAAACGGTTTTTATTGGAAACATTCCTTTAATGAATTCTCTGGGAACCTCTATAGTAAATGGAATATACAGAATTGTGATCAATCAAATATTGCAAAGTCCGGGTATTTACTACCGTTCCGAATTGGATCATAACGGAATTTCTGCCTATACCAGCACTATAATATCAGATTGGGGAGGAAGATCAGAATTAGAGATTGATAAAAGAACAAGGATATGGGCGCGTGTAAGTAGGAAACAAAAAATATCTATTCTAGTTCTATCATCAGCTATGGGTTCGAATCTAAGAGATATTCTAGATAATGTTTGTTACCCTGAAATTTTCTTGTCTTTCTCGAATGATAAGGAGAAAAAAAAATCGGGTCAAAAGAAAATGCTATTTTGGAGTTTTATCAACAATTTGCTTGCGTGGGCGGGGATCCAGTATTTTCTGAGTCCTTATGTAAGGAATTACAAAAGAAATTTTTTCAACAAAGATGTGAATTAGGAAGGATTGGTCGACGAAATATGAACCGAAGACTGAACCTTGATATACCTCAGAACAATACATTTTTGTTACCACGAGATCTATTGGCTGCTGCGGATCATTTGATCGGAATAAAATTTGGGATGGGTACACTTGATGATATGAATCACTTGAAAAATAAACGTATTCGTTCTGTAGCAGATCTGTTACAAGATCAATTCGGATTGGCTCTTGTTCGTTTAGAAAATGCGGTTCGAGGAACTATATGTGGAGCAATCCGGCATAAATTGATACCGACTCCTCAAAATTTGGTCACTTCTACTTCATTAACAACTACTTATGAATCATTTTTTGGCCTACACCCTTTATCTCAAGTTTTGGATCGAACTAATCCATTGACACAAATTGTTCATGGACGAAAACTGAGTTATTTGGGTCCTGGAGGATTGACGGGGCGGACTGCTAGTTTTCGGATACGAGATATTCATCCGAGCCACTATGGGCGTATTTGTCCAATTGGCACGTCCGAAGGAATCAATGTTGGACTTATTGGATCCTTAGCTATTCATGTGAGGATTGGTCATTGTGGATCTATAGAGAGTCCATTTTATGAAATATCTGAGAGATCAAAAGAGGCACAGATTATTTATTTATCACCAAATAGAGATGAATATTATATGGTAGCAGCGGGAAATTCTTTGGCCTTGAATCGGGGTATCCAGGAAGAGCAGGTTGTTCCAGCCCGATACCGTCAAGAATTCCTGACTATTGCATGGGAACAGATTCATTTTAGAAGCATTTTTCCTTTCCAATATTTTTCTATTGGAGCTTCCCTCATTCCTTTTATCGAGCATAATGATGCGAATCGGGCTTTAATGAGCTCTAATATGCAGCGCCAAGCAGTTCCGCTTTCTCGGTCCGAGAAGTGCATTGTTGGGACTGGGTTGGAACGTCAAACGGCTCTAGATTCGGGGGTTTCCGCTATAGCTGAACGCGAGGGAAAGATCATTTATACTGATATTCACAAGATCATTTTCTCAAGTAATGGGGACACTATAAGCATTCCATTAGTTATGTATCAACGCTCCAACAAAAATACTTGTATGTATCAAAAACCTCGGATTCGGCGGGGGAAATGCATTAAAAAGGGACAAATTTTAGCGGACGGTGCGGCTACTGTTGGCGGGGAACTTGCTTTAGGAAAAAATGTATTAGTAGCTTATATGCCATGGGAAGGTTACAATTCTGAAGACGCAGTACTAATTAGCGAACGTCAAAGACGATAATAGAAATCAAAAGAAGGTTCATTACAATTATAGATTGAGATCCTAATATAATAATTCTATGCAGGCTCGCTCGGTACAATAATGTAATCAATTTAATCAGGACCTGCATGTAGTACCTCGCTCCTAGTGGTGCACTATATAAGGCTTGTGGCTCTATTGACTCAGTCAAAATTGATTATGGGAAAACTTTATGTCGAAATCGATCACGAAAAATGCAATAAACCTTTCCAATTGATGGATCGGCTTCTGTTGGAATAAGTCCAATAGTTTTTGTTGGATTTTTAGTTGGCTTTCATGGATTTTCGCTGCTTGATTTTGATGAATGCATTTTCGTGATTGATTTTTGATGATTGATTATTTATCCCATTTTCATCCATTACATGCATTTATTCTAGAGAACTCTTAAATAAATGAAGATGATAGTCTAAACAAATATTGGTACCAATGCAGATAGACGCGTGATCGGAGCCTGAGAGAACAAGCATCATTTTCTCCCGGCATTCTCTATTTGTGAGCGATTATGTCCCTTCTTCTCTACTCCTTTATACTAATAATCAATAATATTCTCTTGTAACATTCCTAAGTCCAATGATCGATAAAGCCACTAATGACACAACGTTTAATACCACTAATATAAATCAATGAATTTCATTGATAAGAGAAAGTTCAATTTCGTAACATAGGGAAGGATATGTTTATTATGTCGTGGTTAGGTTCCATGCCTTAGCGGTAAATTGGAGTCTACGGACTACTAATCAAAACAATGAATAAGTATGCTAAAATGAGAATGGTTAAATGTGCATTGCTGCTCTAAATGCTTCAATACCTTATACTGCTATTTATGCTTATCATATAGTCGTAGATGCGTTGTATGGTCATAAATAACTTGTGCACATTATAGTAAATTTTTTCATACGGAACCTAGGGTACTAGGGACCGTTCGGCCCAGGGGAAATAGTAGTGCTTTGGTAGCACCGGGTATAAGCGGGACATTTGTCGAGGCTTGCTACCTGCTTTAAATGGCGCATCGCACACCCATCAAAGTCCTATACGGCATGTCCATCATGGTGCTACACCACAAATGATCAAGTTAAAATGAGTTGCATACTAATAATTTCTTATGCAGGGGCGGTAAGAAAAATCCTGTAGATTATACAGGAATGTCCATTGGCCGGGGTAAGAATTCCCTATGTGCAAAGATTATATATTTTACTGCATAATTGTTGCCTATATAAACTGCTGCTTTAATTAAGAAGTGTTAGTTTAGGTGAGTGGACCAGTTCTCCTCACCAGTACAAGTTGAGTACTGACCCACGTCTCTGTGGGCAAACCAGGTGACCGAGATACCGTAGACGCTCAAGGGAAATAAATCTTTCGTTGCAATCTTTTCAAGCTTCTTCCTATTTTAAAGTATTTTAAAAATTTCCAATTGTTGTTTCCAAGTTCCAAGTATGTAATAAATGGGCATAATGTATAGGATAAGAACATTACTTCATGTCATCCTATTAGCCTTTTCTTTTATGCAAAAGCTATGTAAGTCATTCAAGCATGTCCATTTCGGAGCTGAGAAAATTGTACTTCGTTGCAATGAATCAATAAAAGAATTAATTTTTTTCCTTTTATACAAATATGTGCTTTATAATTTGCTGCTGTGTGGTGGAACTGTTTATAAGATTTTTGACACATGTGCACTTTTTTGTCTTGTACAAGTGCAACCCCAGACTTGTACGACATTACGTCCAGCGAGGACGAACGGTTCTGCAAAACCGAATGCGAGGATGAATCGGTTCTGCAAAACTGGGGCATGACAAGTTGGTATCAAAGCACGGTTTAAAGTTCAGATGTCAAAATTGGGCTTTCAAGTGGAAGTTTTCAAATAATAATAATTTTCTCTGATGATTTGCTTTTCGATAGTGCTGTATAAAATAATATTCCATACAATAAGCCCATAAATATTTTATGAGTGTTAATAAAAATTATTTCTTTTACAGATGACTAAGGGTGATAGCTCCAAGGCGACATCATCATCTGACCCAATAGAGAAAGTAATAAAAATGTTAGAGAGGCAAAGGAAGCAGAATGATGTACATCACAAGACGATTGAGGCACAACATCGTGAGCTTCAAGCGTAGCTAACAAACCAGTTTTAAGCACGATTTGATGCGCAACGGCATCAAGTTTATAACTTGTCCCAACTAGTTGCTACATTAATTAAGAATAACAAAAAGACCGCAATGGCTGCCGCTAAAGAGACAGTGGTAGTAGAAACAGAGGAAACTGAAATACCTCCAAAAAGGCGACCGACATTCAAGTTTCTGAATTTAAAAGCTGCAATCCGCCCGAGTTCAATGGCAGGGCAGAACCAGAAGAAGTAATGGACTTCCTAAAGACTTTGGAGGGCATATTCCATATGTTTGATGCGCAAGGCACCAAAAGAGTTGATTGTGCGGCTGTGCAGCTACATCACAAAGCAGAAGACTGGTAGGAGTCAAAGAGACAAGCACTGTGTGATGCCAACCAAGAAGCCAAAGTCTTTTCGGAGACATTTAAGCAGGCGTTCTTCGCACATTTCATCCTACCAGCAGTCGGTCACCGGAAGAAAAAATAGTTTATAGCGCTCGAGCAGGGCAATATGTCCGTCAGTGACTATGAAGCATAGTTCTTAAAGCGATACAAGTTCGGTAGCTATATGATACCCATCGATGAGGCAAAACGACCGCAATTTATTGTGTTTCTAAAAGAAGGCTTACAACGTGATATTCTCAACCGAAAGTGTGCGACGTACTAGGAAACCTATGAAGCTGCTTTCGAGATAAAGAAATTTTACCCTCGAGGGGCGATACAGAACAACCATGGGAACAGCTACAAACAACCCATGGCAGGAAGCAGGTCTGATGCTTCCAAGCGTCAGAACATAAATGATTACCGAGGACCCTATCAGCGACCGTATTATAACTGGTGCAAGCAGATTGGACACCGTCAAGATGAGTGTTGGGCTAGATATTTTAAGTGGGGATGTTTGGATCACAAAGTTGTTTGGTGCAATAGTGGAGGAAGAAATCAGAATCACGATCAATATCACAATCAGAATCGTGATCAACAATAAAATCAGAATCGTGGACAAGCGCCAGCAGTTATGAATGTTCAGAACTCGCGACTAGGAGGATAGGATAGAGTGTTCGTACTGACTCAAGAAGAAGTGCTTGCCTCAAATACTGTCATAACAAGTATATTACTTTATAGAGAAATACTTGCTCAAGTATTATTTGATTCTGGTGCTACACATAGCTTCATATCATTTGTATTTGCTAATGAACACAAATTTTGTAAGACACCGTTTGATATAAATCTTAGTGTCAACACTCCGTCCAGAATAGATTTTCTTGTTAGTTTGATTTGCAGGGATGGTTACATTTGCATTGGGGGAAAGTATGTATCCTTGGATACAATAGTCCTGGACATCGCCGATTATGACATCATCTTGGGCATGGATTGGCTCGGGGCATGCAATACTGCAATATGGAAATTTACTGTGCGGAGAAGAGAGTTGTATTTTGCATTCCTGGAGAGGCAAAGTTCTTTTATTCGTGTAGTCCGATGGCTAAAATAGTGATGGTAGTATCGGCAATGACGACAAGACGTATGCTATATTCGGGGTGTAAAGGGTACCTTGCTTTTGTGCGGGACACTCGGATGAAGGGCGCAGACTCGGGTGAAACCAAAGTCGTAGCAGAATTTTCTGATGTATTTTCAGAAGAGATACCTGGAATGCCTCCACACCGAGAAGTTGAGTTCAGTATTGACACCTTTCTGGATACTCGCTCAATATCAAAAGTTCCGTAGAGAATGGCTCCTACCAAATTAAAATAACTGAAGTCACAACTACAAGTTACTAGATCGTGGCTATATTCGCCCCAGTGTTTCACCTTGGGGAGATCCAATGCTGTTTGTGAAGAAAAAAGATGTCATAATGCATCTTTGCATATATTATCAGGAATTAAACAAAGTGATAGTCCAGAACAAGTATCCGTTGCAAAGAATTGATGATCTGTTTGACCAACTTCAGAATGCGATAGTATTTTCAAAGATTGATCTTAGTTCAGGGTATCACCAGTTGAAGATCAAACCAGAGGATATTCCAAAGTCGGCTTTTCGTACAAGATATGGACACTACGAGTTTTTGGTTATGCCTTTTGGTTTGACCAAATGCTCTAGAAGCTTTCATAGATATGATGAATCGAGTATTCTGACCCTTCTTAGACAAGTTCGTCGTCGTGTTCATCGAAGATATCTTAATCTACTCGAGAGACAAAGAAACTTACGTTGAACATTTAAGGACCGTACTACAGATACTTCGTGAACATCAGTTGTATGCAAAGTTAAGCAAGTACTAGTTTTGGATGAGTAGTGTATCTTTTCTTGGGCATATTACTTCAGCAGATGATGTATCAGTTGACCTAAAGAAAATAGAGGCATTGGTGGACTGGAAACCACCCACATCGGCTAGTGAGATCATAAGTTTCCTTGGTTTGGCTGGCTTCTATCGGAGATTCGTAAAGAACTTTGCAAAGATTGTGTCGCCTCTGACTCACCTTACCCAAAAGGGAGTAGTATTCAAATGGACGGACGACTATGAGGGCAGTTTCTAGGAACTGAAGCAGTGGCTCATCTCGGCTCTAATTCTTACTCTTCCAAATGGACCTGAGGGATTTCAGATATACAACGATGTATCTCGGCTCGGATTGTGATGTATTCTTACGTCGCATGGAAAATTAATTTCGTATGCCTTATGACAGCTGAAACAACATGAAAAGCATTACCCGACACATGATTTAGAACTTGCGGCAATTGTGTTCACGTTAAAATTATGGTGACACTATCTCTATGGAGTATCCTGCGAGATCTTCACAGATCACAAAAGTCTTAAGTACATATTCACGCAAAAGGAATTAAACTTGAGGCAATAACGATGGATGGAATTGATAAAGGATTATGACTTGATAATTACTTATATGCCCAAAAAAAGAAAATATTGTGGCAGATGCATTGAGTCAAAAATTCGTCGGATCGTTATCGGTATCAACCAGGCTACTCTGAGAGTTGAAGAAATGGGTATCGAATACAAAGTCTGTACACAGGGAGCGCAACTGGCTCAATTGCAGCTAGAGCCAAACTTGCTCGAAAAGATCAAATCTGTGCAAAAGGGTGACCAAATCCTGCAGAAGACACGCAAGTTGATTTTAGCAAAAAAATACAACCAATTTCGTGGAATGGAAGAAAGGAATATGGTGGCTTAAGGTCAGATTATGTGTACATAAGGATGATGAACCCAGGAAGGAGATGCTGACTGAGGCTCATTATGCTAAGTACACCTTGCATACAGGAAGCACCAAAATGTGCAAGGATCTGCGCACAATATTTTGGTGGTATGCCATAAAAAAAGATGTGGCATTGTTCGTGTCAAGATGTCTAGATTGGCAACGTGTGAAAGCAGAATACCAGCGACCCGGCGGAGAGTTGCAGAACCTCTCCATTCCGGAATGAAAGTGAAAGGACATCTCAATGGATTTGTAAACCCTCTGACCCAAAATCTAGGTTTAGGGATTTGTTTAGAATTATTCTAGAATTATTATTGGAGTTATAATTCACTACTTTAATTTTTGATTCAATTGTTGCACCTTACAGTTGTTTAAATATCTAGAGCACTATATTAGCTTTTGCCTTCTAACAAAATTTACACCCTTAACCTAGACAAGCCAATCTTCAATCCTGAACTTTGTGTCACTCATAATTACATTCTCTTGTGCTTTATTTTAATCGCACAATATTCATCACAATTATCTGAATTTAATCCTAGACTTTGTACCTAAGCCCGTTCCAATAAAATTGGAGATACAACTTTGACCCGTTTCTTGCAACCCAATATATGACGATAATCAACTTTGAGTCTACTACATCCATAACACTTGTGTCAACTCCAATTGAAATCCTATGCACTTCCAATTCATGATCAAACACCAGACACAATTTTAATTCTTGTTGGTCAATCGACTTGACCGAGCCTGAAACGAGTCCAAACCCTACACGAACTCTCTCACACCCTCACATGAGTCATACCAAACACCCAACATTAATTTCCCTCTCTACACAACACCAAACACCATGTTCATAACCACAAAAACCCTCTTAAACCTAATAAAGAATTTAAAGTCAGATTTGCATATTTCGGTATTATTCCCTTCGCCTCCACATCAATTCCCTCATTAAAATTCCTTCATTTTTGGGCACACGCAAAAGTGGGATGACTTGACCCCCTTTGTCCTCTCATTAAGACACCACACCTTATTTTATTTATGAAGAAAACCTAGTCTAACACTAAACCCACCTACAGTAAATCCTAACCCTCCATTGAAACTCCTACTTATCCTCACCACTCATTTTTCCTTCATAACAATCCCACACTTCCTTAGAAATAGGGAAGGGAGACGACCCTAATTCCAACACACTCTTCTTCCTCTTTCCTCATTTAACACATCTCCATCTCCCCCTCTCAAGATTCAACCGAACTCCCACTGTCCCTCCATTTCAAACACAAAATCACCCCCTTCTTCTCCTTCCTCTACCCGATTCTACCACCATCATCACCACCTCAACCACCCTCACGACCACCTCCTCCACCTCACGAACACCTCCACCTTTACCCCCTCATTCTCCTTTCTCCACCCAACCAACACCACCCGATCACCATTGCTAACACACCCGAACATCTTTCCTCTTCTCTGCGACCATTTCCCCCCTCACATTCAGTCGAATACCCCACTGCTGACATCCGGTCGACTACCATCAGCAACAACCACCATCAATACCACCTTCTTATTCTTCTTCTTTTTCTTCTTCCGGCCGACTACCATTAGCAGCAACTACCATCAACACCACCTCCTTCTTCTTCTTCTTCTTCTTCTTCTTCTTCTTCTTCTTCCTCCTCCTCCTCCTCCTTCCCTCCCTCTATAGCTGCTGCTACTGCCTCCTGTAGAAGCATAAAAATTATGTAGGCCGCATAAGAGCTCATGCACCCCCAATATGAAAGCAAATTGCATAGAAACTGTATGGGACTTATGCGGCCAGAACAGCCAACCGCATATGTAGCCCTCATGCAGCCTGATCATCCTTAGAATACGGAGGCCGTATAAAAGAAATATTGATCAAAATAAAACAAAAAGTTTATTTTGCAAAAAGGGAGGGGAGTTACAATATGTAGCCATCATGGCCCATACAAAATAAAAAACAAAGAGAGGAAGACGCGATCAGTTAAAATAGCTGCAAGCCTCTTGAAGCACATCAGCAACATCCGGGAGCGAACATATGCCCGCACGATGAAACTAGCGGCGCACTCCTTCCCTCAATTCCAACGTCTCCCTCTCCTTTGGAGTTACAGGAAGCAAGACAATGTTTGAAGTGGACTCTAGAGGTTGAGGAAGAGCCTCCAAAGACAGCCCCAACCAGGGCAGAAAATTTTTAGCCACAGGTAACCCACCATCATCCCGTGCCATCCGTCCAGAAGAAAATGCCATGACAACCAGTGGAGAACCGAAAGCTCGTCCCTTACGAGACCCTCCAAATCTGGACCCTCCGAAATCCAAACACTGAGATGTAGTAGGGAGGAGACGACAAGGAAGCAAGGCGGGTGGCTAGGGTTCCCAACTAGAATCTCCTTTGGATGACATATTTTACGAATTGGAACACGACGGACCACGGTAGTGGTATTTATAAAAGAAAGCGACGGTTCGCGTGACGACAATAATAATAATAATAATAATAATAATAATAATAATAATAATAATAATAATGAACCTAGAAAGGGCAAATCCGATGGTTTAGCTTCCGAAAAGTCTACATACAACCAACGGTTAAGTTCCCAAGAAGTCTGCAAGAAAGCGATTAAGCTTCCCAAAATGGTTGAGCCAAGCCTTAAAAATGATATCTTGGCAGCACATGTTCATGCATCCAACAACCATGCGACCCCGCACCCCAAAAATAAAAACTTAAAAGAGATCAAGCCGCAGAGTCTTCCTACGGCCCAACAAGCTAACAGCCAAGCTCCCCCAAAAGGAGGCTCAAATCAGGACGCAAAGTCATCCTACAACCCAAACAAAGGCAACATCCATATATCCCTAATCAGTCAAAGCAACTTGGACGCAGAAGGACCTAACATGGAGTCCCGTTAGCAGGATCGTCTCTGACATAGAATCATGACGAAAAGAATTTTTTGACTTCCTCAAAAGATGTGAACACACTAAACAACAGAAGTCTCACGTTAGCATAAAACTTTGCTCTCGATGGATGTGCAAGACCGCGTGTACATTATAACTGATCCTATATGTCTCTGATCCCATGCATCCCAGACTCTATGCTGTCATATGTGTCTCTAGCCCCATGTATCCCAGACTCCATATGTCCCATGTGTCTCTAGTCCCATGCATCCCAGACTCTATGCGTCCCATGTGTCTCTGGTCCCATGCGTCCCACACTCCATGCGGTCCCGTACGTCTCTAGTCCCATGCGTCCCAGGCTCCAAGTGGTCCATGCGTCTCTGGCCCCATGCATCTCAGACTCCACGCGGTCCCATGCATCTCTGGCCCCATGTATCCTAAACTCCATACGGTCTCGTGCATCTCTGGCACCATGCATCCCAGACTCCACACGGTCTCGTGCATCTCTAGCCCCATGCGTCCCAGACTCTACGCGGTCCCGTACGTCTCTGGCCCTATGTATTCCAGACTCCATGTGGTCTATGCGTCTCTGACTCCATGCGTCCTAGACTCCATGTGTCCCATGCGTCTCTGGCCACATGGGTTTCAGACTCCATGAAGACCTAATCTTGCTGTTATGAAAAAAAGTGATTCTCTTCAACCAAGTACGGACTATATGTCAAGATGACCAAGTCACTCCCACAAAGGACGAGAACCACCCAGATCTTCAGCAACAAAAAATCCTAACAAGTGTCCACGTGGCAGCTCGGCCTATCACTGTTACAGTTGTACCCTATCAAGAAGGGCCACGTGGCACCCTCCAGCATCCATGCAGCTCAACATATGCCCGCCCAGGATGACTATTAATAGTAGGGTACCACACCCAAAAAAAAGGCGAGCTGGCTGGCTATCTGCGAATCTACACTCTAGCAAGAGAGAAGAACTTCTGAATCGGATCGTCCACGGAGTAAAGAGAGTTGCTACGCTCCTAACCCTCCATTGTTACCAACCCCCAAAACATAAAATTTATACTTAGACTGTCTATCTATGACTCCTCTTTGTACTTTCTTTAGTTTGTTTATTAAATCAAGTTCTTTCTTAAAGACTTTTGAATTTAATAGCAAACCAGATGGTGACTCTGCTGGGAACTTTTTTCTCCTCTGATGAGAAGTTGATGACACAGTCCGATACAACAAAGCTCGGCTCAATAAAAAAGATGCTGGTAGTCCGCTTCGACCAGCAAGCATTCGAGGAAATACTCTCAGAAGAAAGTGCTAGTTCTTCGCCAAGAATAGCTAAGCCCAAGAAGACCTACAGGACATGGGTAGCAAAGGCCGCTGTGCCTTACCCAACTGCGGAGCACACGCCTCCTGCCTCTCATTCTGTTGCTGATGATGGTCGTCAGGCGAACACCCAGGACGTCCATATCCATTCAACAACTCCGTCTGACGCAGAAACTGTTCTGCACCCAGACTCTACCAGAGGAAAATACTATGATGCCAGAAGTTCTGGGGCTGCGACAGCTTCTATGAGGCCAAAAGGGAGGCAGCATAAGACTGACCATGCGGTGCCAGCTCACAGTCGTAGGCAGAAGGCCGCATGCGGCCCCAACTGTAACAGAACATCTATTTTTGACTGTATCTTCTGCGGCATAGATCTTATGAGGCTCACGGAGAATGGCGATAACCCAAACCTGGACTCTTATACTACGTGCCTGCAGGTGCTAAATCAAAGAAGCTTAGGGCAGTGCGAGCTCATCAAGCTCAAGCAACTATCCAGTTAGCTTACCGTCAGCAGGCACCTTTAACCATTACACGGGCCCCTGATAGGAAGATATACAAGATTGTCTCGTGCGTCCAGCTCGCAGCAGCTAATGGATAGCGTCGGTCTCAAAAATCTCTCGCTGGTGATCCAAAGAAAGTTCTTGTACGAACCTCAGATTATGGAGCAAATACATCACCCACGCACCTGTGCGCTCGGTTCTTTCGGGCCCACAAAAAGGGTACAAAGGTGGAACAACCCTTGCTTGATTTTGTAATATGAACAATCACCAGTGTAAGGCAAGGAAAAAAACTATGGCCAGTGAAATATCCTCTCCAGGGCATCACTGTGCCAAGATCATTATCAATTGCTGTTGCAACAAAGCAACAACACCCACAAGCAGGTAGTCGACCTTCCAGCGAATGTACCAGAAAGCACATATCCGACAATAACCCGGAGATCAGGAGCAACTACCAGAAGAGGAGGAGCTGCCCTCTGCCTCATGCTATTTGACTTGAAAGCTTTCCACCACCAAGGGAGAAAAGAAGTCAAGTACCTACAGCCCGTCGCTCTCTGCCAGTACGTTTCAAAGGCGACTACCAGGAGGGCTAATAACGGGACCTGCAAAAGGTATTTTCTAGGGTACCTACTCAAGGAAGAAACTATCAGCTACTGGGGGTAGTTCTTCCTTAGAACCCCTAGGGGTGGCCCATGCTAAGGGTAGTATTTCCCTCGACTTACGCAATAACCCAACGTTCTGAGGAGACAACGATTCCCAAGGAACGGACTCTGAGATCCCTGAGGGTAGCTCCCCTCGCTAGGTTAATGTAGCATCCTACGCTGGGGTTAATATTCCTTCCGAGTCTGAGGAGAAGATGATGCTACCAGCTTTCCCTGATGACTACTCTGGCCAGGGGTTTGAGATTAAAATGGTGGCATCCACTGACCCGTCCATCTCTCCTAACATGAGGATGGTATACATGGCTGGGACGACCATGAAGGCCCCAGCGACCGCCAGTGCCTCGAGACCCTCGATGCCATGATGCAGACGATGGGTGCATCAATGCAAGTCTTAACCTAGACAATACTGGAAATCAAAGCAAATATGGCTTCCCAACCAGCAAGAACCTTGGACAAGCAAACTTGGACCCATGGACAATGGTGATTCAAATACAAATGCCCCACCTGGGGGTAGTAATCCTCCCCTGCTTGGCACGTCTGCATCCTCCGCAGAAGACGGGCTAAGGAAGCAATGAAGGAGGTTCGAGAACTTTGGGCCCGCCTAGACTCCATAGGCAATCGAGACTCACTTCGCGATCTCGGGGTACGGAAACCATATCTGATAGAATAGAGAGACATACCGTATCCTCCCAGATACAAGTCCTTCAACATAAATATATTTGACGGGAAGTCCTCCCCTCACATGTTCATGAGTTACTTCGAGATTAAAACGGGACACATACCCTGTAGCAATGCTATCCTTACCAGACTCTTCGTCGAGGCATTAGCGGAGGTAGTTTTCGATTGGTTCTGCAGTCTCGAATCTCATCATTAGATAACCTCAAGTGTCTGTTCCTCAAAAGATTCTTTGAGGCGGGAAATGATATGATGATGTTCTCTCTGATGGATGTCGTCTAGCGAGAAAGGGAACTGACGTAAAATTAAATTGAGCGGTTCTGACAAACGGCACTAAGGTTGCCCCCGGAAATCCTGAGACCATACTAATGAAGATATGTCGAAAAATATGCCTCCGACAATCAGCCTCTGGATGCACGATAGCCAGTTCAAAGACTGGACGACGTTCATTATAAGCGCGGTCAATGCTTAAAAGAAGCTCAATGACGTCAAGCACTTGGGAATCCATATCCCTACTACTGAGAAAAAGGGCAAGCACCCCAACAATAGCGGTAACAACAACCATAATGCGAAAAAAAAGCAAGCCTTGGTCGCTAATGTGACCAAGAAACCTGAGAAAATGCAAGTAGAGGCTCCAAAATCAAAGGAGACATATTATTTTAAAGACGGTGATGTCAAGCCCATCTTCGAGATGCTGATACAGGAAGGTAAATTTTGCCTCTCCGACGTCAGACGTCAGCCTGAAGCGGAGGAGATAAACAACCTAAAGTACCGTCACTTTCACCGGTACGTTCACCACCTGACGCAGGAGTGCTACACCTTGAAGCGGTACATCCAATGGCTGATCGATACCAAGGCTCTCTCCCTGGATTTTGATGATGTAACGGTTGCCGCTAACATGATGTTCCTCCAGTATTGCAACTTCCCACCGACGGAAGCCCAGGACGGAGTCACACCGATCCCAAGGGCAACAATGAAGGTAGTCAAGCTTCCTCCAGCTCGTGACCAAGCAGCCGTGTAAAACCCCTATCCTAGAAAATCGTATATACCCTTTTTATTTATTAATTATTAATTTAATTATAATAATTAGTGGCTAAATAGGATAAATAGATTTTTAATAATTATTTATTTTAGGTGTTTGGGAACTTAGAGGATTTATGGGACCATTAGGAATTTTTCGGAATTTATTTCATGTAGGAGACCCCTTGAGCAGTTTCTAGCCTAACGGTGTGCATTATTCTAATCTATAAATTTTCTTATGAGTATATATATATATATATATATATATATATATATATATATATATATATATATATATATATATATATATATAAAAACAAATATATATATGTATATATATATTTAAAAAGAAAAAGGAAAAGAAAAGAAAAGAAAAGAAAATATTAATAAACTAATAATAATAAACTAATAAACTAATAATAATATAACTATTACTAATAACAAAGCAAACAAAGCAAACCAAACCAAAGCAACCATTCCAACGTTAGCAACTATTACAACACTAGCAAAACTTAGCAAATCCATTCCCACAAAAGCACAGCAAGCTAGCGCCCACTTTCCAGCAAAGGCACGCCCACCTTTAGCGGATTCCACACGGACCCGCGAACCATCTCTCTCTCTCCTTCCTATTCTTATATATATATATATATATATATATTTCCTTCATAAAACCCTAACCTAAAACCTCCAGACCCTCCTCTTCTCATCTAGACCTAGAGAGAGCCGCCACCGCAGCCAGAGAACCCCGCCAGGCCGTCCAAACCAATCCCGACGACCGCGACCCCGCGCACTGCAGACTCCCACACGAGGTACCTTTGTTCCGAAGTTGCTTTCCGTCGACTCGCTCAACCAAATGTCGTTCCGTCTTTACCGGTATGCTCACCCCTTAACCCTCTTCCATATCTGTATGATAGCAGACCTCGAACAACACAAAATACTAGGCAAAAACAGCGCCCAAGTTGGCGCAAGCACACCAAATTCTGGGATCGTAGAAAACTGTGGTGACCATCCATGTTGCCGAGTTAGTATCTCCCACCACAGAGATCCTAATTCAGTGATTTTTTTTGGTATGCGTAGACCACTTGACCTAGTTTATTTTCTGTTAAATAACCCTAGATTATTAGATGCTGTGGACAGAATTAAATTTGTCACAAAACTCTACGAACCTACTTTTTTCAGATTTCTAAAAGTTGTGAAATGGAGCGCGCCCCGCCAAACGGGACAGCCCCGCCATGTACCAAGTGTACCGAACAGTGCGCGCAGCATAACCGGACACGTAAAAATTTATGAAAACTGATACGGACGCGTGTGCGCGCCAAAATCAGCCCGTATCCGCGGACACATCCCGTGTCGTAACTTTTGTGGAAGTCGCGCGCATTTTGTGCACTCTTGTCAGATTGCGACGAAACTTACGCCACTGGACTCGTGGTAACGCACTTGTCCTGTGACCCAATTTTCACACAATTCTGAGTCAGTTGACCAAGTCGCCAATTGACGGGCCCTACAGTTGACTTTTTGGACGAAATTGTGTCCGGCTCATCGGAATCCGCATTTGGATATACCGTTGGGTTCGTATTGACATTTAGAGTTGTTTGACCTATAATCTATCCCATTTAGAGACTGTTACCCTTGTCACACTTTTTGGTGCAAAGTGGGCCACACATGGACCCCGCTTTGAGCCAAAATTATCGTTTTGCCCCTGTGTCCAAATTGGACGAAAGAGAAGTACTTTTTAGCTATTTTGCTTATTCTGGGAACGTTGGTGATGTTTATTTAAGTATCCGGAGACATTTGTTCTGCGGCCATAACTTCTGATCCTGTGTGTTGGACTTCGGGATGTTACACTTTACAGCTTTCTTGCCAGGCAAGATACCTTACCAAATTATTTACAGTATTTTGCATGCTTAGTATATTTCTTTATATTTATTGCATTCTGTTTATTCATTCCATGTGTAGTTTCTTTCAGTCATTACTATATATTAGATATATTGACACACACTTGACACTTAGTATCATAGATGACAATCATTAGGCGTATGGGCTTTTAACCACTCTGGTAAACCGTAGTATATAGCTCGCACTACGGACGTGTGTTGCGATGGTTGCTACCCCCGCGGTATATCGATTTCTGGAGTCTCGCTGGTCGCTACCCCCGCGGTATGTCAATTTCTGATGTCCACTGACGGGTGTGTGAGTTATGAGGTAGATCGAGTAGCCTACCCTTGCCCATACGTCGAAAAGTTGTCCTCATTTGCATTCATATAGATTGTCTTATACAACGTACTTATATATTTTCAAATATTATGCATGTTTACTGTATTCAAATTGACTTGCTTCTATGTATCTTGTTACGTCCCTCTGAGGACCTGGTCCCTTTCTAGGTGTATCTGTTCTTGAGTATTTGCAGGAGCGCAGATTCGGATGGTCACATATGTTTCGAGGATGTCTTCTCTCCGAGCCCCATGATTGTTAGCTGGTATTCCTATATTATGTTTATTGTGTTATACTTTTCCATTCGAGTTGGTAGTGGATTTGTTTCCATCCAACCATCATCCTTAGATACTTATATTGAGATCTACTTTCATAGGTATTGGTTATTTATTTATATTTGATTTTTGTGGATGAGATTTAAATTGTACCCTGTGACTTGTGATAGATTTTATACCACTTGTGGATTTGATATTCATATTACAGCGTACGTATGGGTTATGGTTTCTATATATTGGAGTTGTCATATCCATGCGGTTGGCATGCTTATGTGTCCTCGTCCTATATATTTTGGGACTGGGGCGTGACATGTTTTTGTGGTGGCCCATGCAGGTCGAGAGTATATTGTCTCGGTTATATTATTGTACCGAACAAGCCTGTACCTAGGAATAGAGTATAGGATCTCATCCATAATTGACTATAATTTGCTCTCCTTCCAATCCATTCTATCTGAATAATTGCATCATGCTTGATTCATGTACTTCCCTAATAGGTCTTTAAGAATAGCCTTCTGCTAGAATATAGGAACCCCTATTATTATGATGATAATTATGGTAGCACACCTATTAAGAATACAACGAGAATATAGACACACCACTAAGTTTAGAATATCTAGTGAACCCTAGAATTCCTTATCTATAGATTGGTTTACCATTACCCCTTGATGTATTATGAGGACTTGGGAGTAGTATAGATACTACTAGAGTTAGTTAGAAGTTTGACCATATTGTTTGACCCTAGTATTGAGGGACCAATAGAAATCCAAGGTTAAATATTAGGGCTGGACCTAACTCTTATGGTGAGATAATATTAGAACTATGAACTTAGATCATTGTCTTATTAGTAGCAGACAGTACCTTAGAAGCCAAGAGCAACAAATATAACATTTCTCTTGATCATAACTCGAACATAGCAACTAGCATACCACTCCTCCTTAGAAAACCACGATGCTATATAGAGCCCCCTATTTTAATTTCATATATTGTTCCTCTGCGACCTTAGCGTTCGCTAATTGTGCGACGACCAAATTTTGTTCCTCTATTCTTCATCTTTCAACTCGTGTCATCTGACACTTCTGATTATAGATCAAGTAAATTTATTCAATGTTAGGATATATATAGCTTGCTAGAATTTTGGTTGTTACTCTTGAATTTTTTTTTGAATTGTGTTCTTAGTATTTAGAACTTGATGGTTTAAGCTATTCTTGTAGATTGAGACATGGTGCTTATCCCTTAGTTTTAAATTGCGTAACCTGTACCCCCACCTCGATACGAGTTATATCCCCTTTCCCCCTGAAAGGCCAGTAACTGTTCCGTCCTTACTATTGACATTTGCACTAAGACTAGGACTTAGTACGACCATAACCTATGTAATGTAAGAGGATACCCTAATAAGTACCAAGACCCCTTCCCGTAGACCTTAACAGGAGTTTCTACGGTATCCTTAAGGCAATTACAGTATTAGTTTAGTGTTGTAACAACCTAGTATCACATAGTCTTTTGCCCTATTATTGAAGTGTAGCTGAATGACATTAACCGTGTGCTAGCATAAGAAGATAATGTTTCATCAGACTGTAGAGCTTAGAAGCCCATATCCCTATTTGGTCGACTATCGACTTAGACAAGGATTCAGTATAACTACTGTAGAGATTATGGAGTCTTATATTTTGTGAACTTGAATTGTTATGTACCTTCTTTCATCATAATCCAGCGTATTTATGTTTGCTGTACTACCTTGACTTATGCTGCTATTATAGCCTAGTTTTTGCAAGCTTTTTCTTTTATCGAGCTTACTCATGGCATATGTATTATTGGGTGCACACAATGACACAGTTGCCTAATCAGAATCGGTGTATTAAGGTCTAGCTAACCTTAGTGCGCTTGGTTTGCTCTTCGCATGACCACTTTACGTGGATTGAGATATATGGTAGTAGACAGACATACTTGCCCCTAGACATGTCTGACACATCGTATCAGTTACATAACTGTACTGATACGAGCACGTAAATAGGAAATTACCAAAAAAAGGATTTCAATCCACAACTGTCCTAACAACTCTCTTTTCGAATTCCTTAATCTCTTTGAACCTCGTACTTGTATTATGTCGCCTTCACCTCGAATTCTTTATTACTGCTCTCCGTCTTCCCTTATTTCGGAAAGACGAAACCTCGTGCTGGTATAAGTTGACACTGATAGTACTAGATATACCCCATAAGGCTAATTACATGACTTAGTGACCCTCTTTTATAATTGATTAAGGGCATATCATAGGTGATCTATTTAGTGTTAAAACTTTGAGGATTGAATAATATGATTAAATAATTTGAGGAATAGTTTTCCTAGATGTATAGCCTTAGGTGATAGATGGATAAATTTTAAGTTCGGTAGATTGTGAACCCCTCACCCAAAATTAGACCTACTGGCTTAGATAGTGAGACTAAGGCTAGATTAAATCCAGTTAGAAATAGAACACGATATTATTTTAATTTTACAATAATTATATCACTTAGCGCCCCTTATCGTGCTCCGATAATTGGAGCACTACACTAGCCAGTGCCTTCCTACAAATTTTACACCCTTATCCTAGACGTGCCCATCATCCAATTCCCATCTTTGTACAATTTTTTAATTGTTGGGCGCTTTATGCAAAAGAGTGTTTTAGTGTCCACAACATTGGACATGACACATGAAGAAACCTATTTTTTTCGCTCATGTGGATTTTCCTATAATTTTTTTTCGGGATGTGCAACGTGCAACATCGCCCCCTCCTTTAAACCTAGCCTTGCATTTTAAACAATGCAAATCTTATACCACCCTTGACTTTCTACACGGTTTAGTTTTAATTTCGAGGACGAAATTTTTATAAGTTGGGCAGAATGTAAAACCCCTATCCTAGAAAATCGTATATACCCTTTTTATTTATTAATTATTAATTTAATTATAGTAATTAGTGGCTAAATAGGAGAAATAGATTTTTAATAATTTTTTATTTTAGGTGTTCGGGCACTTAGTGGATTTATGGGACCATTAGAAATTTTTTGAAATTTATTTTATGTAGGAGATCCCTTGAGCAGTTGCTAGCCTAACGGTGTGCATTATTCTAATCTATAAATTTTCTTATGAGTATATATATATATATATATATATATATATATATATATATATATAAACAAATATATATATGTATATATATATATATTTAAAAAGAAAAAGGAAAAGAAAAGAAAAGAAAAGAAAATATTAATAAACTAGTAATAATAAACTAATAAACTAATAATAATATAACTATTACTAATAACAAAGCAAACAAACCAAACCAAACCAAAGCAACCATTCCAACGTTAGCAACTATTACAACACTAGCAAAACTTAGCAAGCAACTTAGCAAATCCATTCCCACAAAAGCACAACAAGCCAGCGCCCACTTTCCAGCAAAGACCCGCCCACCTTTAGCGGATTCCACACGGACCCGCGAACCATCTCTCTCTCTCCTTCATATTCTTATAAATATATATATATATATATATATATATATATATATATATATATATATATATATATATATATATATATATATATATATATATATATATATATATATATATATATTTTCTTCATAAAACCCTAACCTAAAACCTCCAGACCCTCCTCTTCTCATCTAGACTTAGAGAGAGCCGCCACCGCAGCCAGAGAACCCCGCCAGGCCGTCCAAATCAATCCCGATGACCGTGACCCCGCGCACTGCAGACTCCCACATGAGGTACCTTTGTTCCGGAGTTGCTTTCCGTCGACTCGCTCAACCAAACACCGTTCCGTCTTCACCGATATGCTCACCCCTTAACCCTCTTCCATATCTGTATGATAGCAGACCTCGAATAACACGAAACCCTAGGCAAAAATAGTGCCCAAGTTGGCGCAAGCAGACCAAATTATGGGATCGTAGAAAACTGCGGTGACCATCCATGTTGCCGAGTTCGTATCTCCCACCACAGAGATCCGAATTCGGTGATTCTTTTTGTTATGCGTAGACCACTTGACCTAGTTTATTTTCTATTAAATAACCCTAGATTATTAGCTGCTGTGGACAGAATTAAATTTATCACAACCCCGCGAACCCATTTTTTCCAAATTTCTAAAAGTTGTGAGACGGAGCGCGCCCCGCCAAACGGGACCGCCCTGCTGTGTACCAAGTGTACCGAACGGTGCGTGCAGCATAACCGGACACATAAAATTTTGTGAAAACTGATTCGGACGAGTGTGCACGCCGAAATCAGCCCGTATCCGCGGACACATCCCGTGTCATAACTTTTGTGGAAGTCGCACGTATTTTGAGCACTCTTGTCAGATTGCGACAAAACTTGTGCCACTGGACTCGTGGTAACGCGCTGGTCCTGTGACCCAATTTTCATGCAATTCTGAGACAGTTGACCAAGTCGCCAATTGGCGGGCCCTATAGTTGACTTTTTGGACGAAATTGTGTCCGGCTCTTCGGAATCCATATTTGGACATACCGTTGGGTTCGTATTAATATTTAGAGTTGTTTGACCTATAATCTGTCCCATTTAGAGACTGTTACCCTTGGTACACTTTTCGGTGCAAAGTGTGCCACACATGGACCCCGCTTTGACCCAAAATTACCGTTTTGCCCCTGTGTCCAAATTGGACGAAAGAGAAGTGCTTTTTAGCTATTTTGCTTATTCTGGGAACATTGGTGACATTTATTTTAGCATCTGGAGACATTTGTTCTACGGCCATAGCTTCTGATCCTGTGTGTTGGACTTCGAGACGTTATACTTTACAGCTTTCTTGCCAAGCAAGATACCTTGCCAAATTATTTACAGTATTTTGCATGCTTAGTATATTTCTGTATATCTATTGCATTCTGTTTATTCATTGTATGTGCAGTTTCTTTCAGTCATTACTATATATTAGATATGTTGACACACACTTGACACTAAGTATCATAGAGGACAATCATTAGGCGTATGGGCTTTTAACCACTCTGGTAAACCGTAGTATATAGCTCGCACTACGGACGTGTGTCGCGATGATCGCTACCCCCACGGTATGTCGATTTCTGGAGTCTCGCTGGTCGCTACCCCGGCGGTATATCGATTTCTGATATCCACTGACGGCTGTGTGAGTTGTGAGGTAGATCGAGTAGCCTACCCTTGCCCATACGTCGAAAAGTTGTCCTCATTTGCATTCATATAGATTGTCTTGTACAACGTACTTATATATTTTCAAACATTATGCATGTTTACTGTATTCAAATTGGCTTGCTTCTATGTATCTTGTTACGTCCCTCTGAGGACCTGGTCCCTTTCCAGGTGTATCTGTTCTTGAGTATTTACAGGAGCGCAGATTTGGATGGTCACATATGTTTAGAGGATGTCTTCTCTCCGAGCCCCATGATTGTTAGCTGGTATTCCTATATTATGTTTATTGTGTTGTACTTTTCCATTCGAGTTGGTAGTGGATTTATTTCCATCCAACCATCATCATTAGATACTTATATTGAGATCTACTTTCATAGGTATTGGTTATTTAATTATATTTGATTTTCGTGGATGAGATTTAGATTGTACCCTGTGACTTGTGATATATTTTATACCACTTGTGGATTTGATATTCATATTACAGCGTACGTATGGGTTATGGTTTCCATATATTGGAGTTGCCATATCCATACGGCTGGCATGCTTACGTGTCCTCGTCCTATGTATTTTGGGACTGGGGCGTGACAAGCCGGGTTGACACCTCTTACTACCCCTTCGGGCGAGATCATGTGGGTCCACCCGGATCTGGTCCCAGACTTGACGCAGCAAGCAGCGCCTTCTGCCGTCAAGCCTAAAACACGAAAAACCAAGTCCTGCCGCAAGGTTTCTCCCATCGCTGAGGAGGCCTGGGCAGGGGCAACCAAGTCAGACCTTGCTTACCAGTAAGATTACTAAGCTCCCGATATTAATGCACGTCCAACTACTACACCTGTCACGTCTGATCCGGGTCCATCTTAACCCCCACCAGCGGACAAGTCCAAACAAAAAGAGGGACGCTTCAACAAGCCATTGTGTAAGAAAATGACTCAAGAATTGGAAAAGTCCTACAACTTTGATGTCTTGGCTTAACTCGCTAATACCCCGACAAAGTTGTCGTTATTTGAGCTTCTGCGACTTTCCAGAGACACTCGAGCCTCCCTGAGCGAGGCATTACAAAATGCCGACACCTATCTGGCGCAGGTCAAGCCGCCAGCTGAAGATCCGAAGACATGCTCCCACTATAATAACGTTATGGATGCAATACCCATATTACATTCTTGCAACAAGACATGTTGCTTAAGAATAGTAAGTATGATCGTCCCCTATATTATACAGGGTATATTGGTGCTATAAAAGAGGACCAGATGTACATTGACCTCAATTTATCAATCAGTATCATCCCGAGTATCAGCTGCAAACCTTGGGCATCCCGATGCACCGCCTGGCAGCTACCAATACTACCATTAGCGACTTTAACACGGGAAGAAGCTACCCTCTGGGCAAGATTGGCCTGAAGTGCCGATCGGCGACCTAAAAATAGAGGTCACTTACTACCTTATTGACGTAGATGTGTCCTACAATGTCTTGCTCGGACGCCCATGGGTACACCAATATATGATCGTGCCATCAATCCTACACCAATGCTTAAAGTACGTCGATAATTATAGCATTATCAGAATGGAGTTCGCAGACATCAACCATTCAAGGAAGTTGAGACATACTACTTTGATGCCATCCTCTACAAGCAAACCCACCAAGACAAAGGTGGCAATGAGGCTGTTAATGAGGCTGAGGTTACGACAACACCTGAGGAGCCCATGAGAACCCGTCTCAAGGCTTATACTCCCGACGCAGCCACTCCCCTCTTCGTCAAGTTGTACAGGAAGACACCAAAATCTCTGGCACCTTTCACAACGTCCGAACCTCTGGTTGTTCACCTTCATTGGCCAAATCGATCGCAGAAGGACCCCGCACCATCTGCTCCTTCCGAATCTCTGGTCGTTCACCTTCATAGGACAACTTGACCACAAAAGAAGGATCTTGCACCATCTTCTCCTTTAGAAACTATGGTCGTTCGTATTCACAGACCTCCAAAAGAAGACCCAGCTACGGTTACAACATTCGAGCCTCTGGTGGTAAAATTGCACAAGAGGCCACCAATGCCTTTAACCGCGATGGGGGTAGCCTATGTGGATGATAAACTGGAAGAATATGTAACTGCTCAGGACAACGTCCCTTCCCTCGATGATATGATTCCTCTAGAAGAGATACCTTATTTTATCAATAAAGTGTTATCTTTGAATTATTTAGAGCGTACACATATCAACACATTGTACTCTATGGAGCACGGCCTAGGCTTACACCTGTAAATACAGGTGACTACCACCTATGCAGTAAACTAGATCCTCCCTAGTCAAGGTTCCTACTTCACGGTTCCAGCAAGGAGGAGGGGAGACAAATCTATTATCTTCGGCAGGGTTGAGTGCCCTCGGTCCTTCACCCTGGAGGAGCAAGGGCCAGAAATTGACACCGACAAAATATAACTCTACTGATTCAGCGATTAAGCCAAACATATCATCCAGAATATAGGTTATGACCTTAAATTTAAGCGAGGTTTAAACTACGAAAATGGCCAACGGCTTCCCCTGCATCTACCTGCTCCCGCAGGCAAGTCCGAGGACTACTACCATAAGACAAAGCATGACTTAGGGTACGTAACGCCTCCCACAACCCCCAAAGGTTTAGTGAAGAAGATGAGGTTCACTCCCACTTTTCGTAATATTTCATTTGGGACTCCTACGTTAGTATCAAGGAGATACTCAAGCAAACATTTTCTGCCAACATGGTGTCAACTGACCCTGAGGAAGACGATAAAGATCCACATGAACTCTTTGAAGTCAAACTATGGGACCAACACCTATACTCATAGTAGGAGATACGGTTTGAACAACGAGAACATCCTACCGAGGACGAAGTCATAAAAGTCAATCTGGGCGACGAATCCTCCCCCAAACCTATCTTCATCAGCAAAAGTTTGTCCGAAGAAGACCGAGAATCCCTGCTACAGCTCGTCAAGGAATATATTAATGTATTTGGCTGGAGTTATGAAGACATGTCAGGGCTGGATCCTCAAATTATGGTCCACAAATCAAATATTTTGCCGAACGCCAAACCGGTCAAGCAACAACAACGACGGTTCCGGCCGGACATAATAAATTCTATCGAAGCTGAAGTCAACAAGCTGATCGCTAGTGGCTTCATCCGCGAGGAACAATATCCCAACTGGGCAGCCAACATAGTGCCTGTCACCAAGAAGAATAGGAGGATTCGAATCTGCATTGACTTTCGTGATCTAAATACGGTATGTCCTAAAGACGAATTCCCTTTTTCGATCACCGACATAATGATTGACAATACCTGTGGCATTGAGCATATGTTCTTCATGGATGGTTTCTCAAGCTATAACCATATCAAGATGTTTCTCGACGACGAGAAAAATACGTTATTCCGGACCCCAATAGGCATATACTGCTATACGGTCATGCATTTTGGTCTAAAAAATGTAGGTGCTACATACCAGCGAACTATGAGCACCATTTTTTATGAATATCTGCATAAGACGGTAGAATCTACGTCAATGACATTGCCGTCAATAGTCGCTCTAAAGATGATCACCTCCAAGACTTGAGGACTGTGTTTGACTTAATGTGTGCACACACCCCCAAGATGAACCCTACCAAGTCATTGCTGGGAGTGTCCAGCGACAAATTCTTGGGTTTCGTCATCACCTTTTGGGGTATTCACATAGACCCCGAAAAAACCAAGGCCACCCTGGAAATGAACCTCGGGGAACTCTGCGGCCTTCAAGGAAGGCTGGCATACATCAGGAGATTCATATCAAACTTCTCTGAACATTGTCGGCCATTCAACCAGTTCATGAAGAAAGGTGTCTCCTTTGTTTGGGATAAAAAATACCAACGCACGTTTAACGACATCAAGGAGTACCTATTAAACCCTCCGGTGCTGGTGGCCCCGGTCATTGAAAAGCCCTTCCTATAAAAGCCAGCAAGTGCCTATGTGCAACATAATCCCCTTCTTTATAAATTCTTGTAAAAGCCAGCATCTGTATCCAGGAGTCCTGGATATGCATCAGATAATGGATCCTCAAAGTCTTTCTAGTGGAGCAGTCCTCAGGTCCACTTGCACACTCCTGCAGTGACCACTCAAAACCAATCTCGTTAGACGTTATCCATGTTCATATTGCCTCTGAGCTATCGTCCCACCAATCTTCCCAGCAGAGTAGTCCTCAGGTCCACTTGCACACTCCTGTAGAGACCACTCAAAACTAATCTCGTTAGATATTATCAATGTTCATATTTCCTCTGAGCTATTATCCCACCAATCTTCCCAGCGGAGCAGTCCTCAGGTCCACTTGCACACTCCTGTAGTGACCACTCAAAAACTAATCTCGTTAGATGCTATCCATATTCATATTGCCTCTGAGCTATCGTCCCACCAATCTTCCCAGTGGAGCAATCCTCACATCTATCTTTATGTTCGGATAGACCACACTCAATAAATCACTCCTCAGCGAGTTTTTCGAATATCGTTTCATGTCCATTGTTACCTCTGAACTATCGTCCTAATATCTCTCCCCGGCTGAGTTTGCCATATCCATATTACCTATAAGCAAACTTTCTAGATCTTGGCTATCGATCATCACGTCCATATTGTAGCGCCCCGTTCCTCCTATTCGAAGAGCGCGGCTAAGAAACACAAGACGGTATCGTTCGATCGGGATAGATTGAATTAAGAACTCGTCCTCGTTATGGATTTGTTTCTTCGGAATCGATTCCCATATTCAGTGGACTGCGCCCCAAGGATCGGCTTAGCGGCAGAGTCAGGAGGGACCTCTCCGCTGCTATCTTTTATTGCCTCGGTTTTCGATGTCGCTTGTTGCTTTCGTGCTTTTAGTTGGTTTTGGGATTTGCTTGTTTTCCTTGAACGGTTTCGATGGTTTCATTGTTTTCGTTCATTGACTTGCACTTCTATTCCGAGAATGGAAAGAGAGGAAGAAGTATTAATCGAGCTGTTCGTGTGCAGGTGAACGAGCAGTAGGCGGCTTGCGAGCGGAGTCGTGAAGCGCCTCTTTCCTTCTTCTTTCCAAAATCTAAGTGAGTGGCTACCAACCCGATTAGCTAGCTCTGCTTCCAGCCTCACTCCTTCGCCCCGATCAAACGATACCAAGTAATAAATAAACAGATCAAGATAAAAAGGGAATAGACTTGAAATATTGCTTGTCAACTAAACTTATGAACGGTTATCATCCTGTATGCTAGTTCATTTATAACTGTTCTATGAATCGTGCTAAGTATGGAAATATATGCTTGTTATGAAACAAACTGTTAGTAAGACTATGCAAAACTGTTTGGCTATGGAGCTTGCTCCTAATCGTTCGAAATTCGTTTGTAAATTCGTGTGAAATAATTCAAACTAAATGTGCTCGATCACGGACAACTTATGCACAAGGTATTTTGGCTTCCGCGGACGGCCGCCAGGGCACTGGGGCCGATCCGATCCGGGCGGAAGAGTTCGTATAGTCGTTTGTCATGGACGGGATGCTATGTAGCGGGGCTCGCCACCTGCGTTGCATAACATTCTTGTCCCGAGACTATAAACCGTCCCTTTGTGGCATCAAGCCAGTGATCCCTGTGTATATTTAAACCTGTTGCATACTAACTTGTGTCTTCGTTTCAGGGAAGGCATGGTAAGTATTGTGCAGGTAATTCAGACGGTCAGGTAAAATCCACCGAACGGTGGCACGTTCATTTCAGTAAATTCAATATGCTGCTTACTTGTAAATGAACTAAGGCAAGATAGAAACCCACAAAAATATGCATGCTTCACTAAACAATGTGTTGATTGGTATAGTCAGGCTAGCTCGGCTTCACCAGCATGTTTTGATATGCTGACCCTCGTTGAAACAGGTTCTTCGCACCAAGGCGAACCGAGCGAGGAGCCGAAGTCGTCTACCCGATCCAGTCCAACTGTTGGCGCGCCTTCACCGTGCCCCTTGAAGCCTTTTGGAGTCAGGAGCCTGCAACTCTTCATACACAAATGCAGCTCTGTGGCAAAGCCGTCCTCCAGCCTGGAGGTCTATACGTTTTGAGTTTATAAAAGGATGTAATGTACAGGACTGCTATCTCATTTTGCGTCAACCCTTTTGTAAGCCGTTCGGCATATTAGCTAACTCGTTCAGGAGTTTGTAATAGATGTTCATTATCAATAAAGAGAATTTTTCTATGTTTCAAATCTGTGTTTCAATTTATCTGCGTACTCTGAATATGTGCTTGCTATGCAAATCATTAAAGCCTTGTGCGGGCGCAATTCCAGGCCCGCACGGCGGTCACGACTCGGGGGACGCCTCGGGGCGTGACATAGTGGTATCAGAGCACAAATTCAAAGTTCCTTAGACTTCGTGCTGGAAAAGTTCCTTTAACGATCAAATTCCTGTGCGAACTCTTGAACTCGCTAGGCCAAAATGAGATACGTTCATGCAATAAGTCCATAATATATTATGATCCTAATGTAATTTACCTTCTTTTGAAGGAATGGATCCAGCGCAATCTGTAGCGCAACCACCGATCGAAACACAAGAGAGCAGTTCGGGCAATTCGGGAAGCTCTCGAAGCCAAAGAGGCATGTCTCAAGTCGACCCGCTTGAGCGGGTAATGCAAATGTTAGAATCGCAACGACAACGAGACGATGCTCGCCAAGCCAAGCTCGAGAGTAATCTTGAGACCCGATTCTCAGTCCAACAGAAGCAGGTCGATGCCCTGCAACAAATCGTTCAGACTTTGGCTGCCAACCATTCCGCCGCAACAGCAGCGACTCTGGTGGAACAGCCCGTGCTTGAAGTGGAGATGCCTCAAATTCTAAGGCCGAGGGACGTGACTGCCTTCAACTTGGGCCATTTCAAGAAAGTCTGCAACACTCCATTCAACGGGACTGAGGACCCAGTGGTAGCTCTAGATTGGCTAGCCGAGATTGAAGACCACTTCACTCTGCTAGAGGTCCCCGAAGATAAGCGCGTCGCCTGTGCGCAACTGCAGCTCTGCCTCAACGCACACGATTGGTGGGACGTGCATCGACGATCTCTCTAATTTGATCACGGAGAGGAGGCGATCTCGTGGATGACCTTTCGTGTCGCGTTTGAAGAGGAGTTTATACCGCCTCCAGTACAACGTAAAATGGAAAATGACTTCGTGCAACTGAGGCAGGGCAGCTTGACAGTGAAGCAATACTCCGCCGAGTTCAACCGACTCTCCAAATTCGCTAGGGCCTATTTACCTGATGCAGCGAGTCAAGCCAGAAGGTTTGAAGGTGGACTATGCCCTGCCATCCATTCGCACGTGGCCAATAATCAGTACGGAACAATACGTGAAGTCATGAATCACGCCCTATCGCTCGAGCCACTGTATCCTCACGTTTCTACCGGCGCTGTGCATACCTACAATCACAAACGCCAAGGCAACGATAGAGGAAACAATGCTGCAAAACGACAAAACAACGGTGGTCGGAACAAGACAAATGCAGGAGTGCGTTGTGAGCACTGCAATAGGCCGGGGCATACCATCGTTAATTGTTACTTGAAAAATGGGTCTTGTTACAACTGTGGCGGCAACGGACACCTGATTCGAAACTGTCCGCTCCCGGATCACCGCCAGCAACAAAATAATCCCTAACGGTTGGTTCTATTCCTAAGTTTCAGGACGAAACTTCCAATTGGTTGGGTAGGATGTAGCGCCCCGTTCCTCCTATTCGAAGAGCGCGGCTAAGAAACACAAGACGGTATCGTTCGATCGGGATAGATTGAATTAAGAACTCGTCCTCGTTATGGATTTGTTTCTTCGGAATCGATTCCCATATTCAGTGGACTGCGCCCCAAGGATCGGCTTAGCGGCAGAGTCAGGAGGGACCTCTCCGCTGCTATCTTTTATTGCCTCGGTTTTCGATGTCGCTTGTTGCTTTCGTGCTTTTAGTTGGTTTTGGGATTTGCTTGTTTTCCTTGAACGGTTTCGATGGTTTCATTGTTTTCGTTCATTGACTTGCACTTCTATTCCGAGAATGGAAAGAGAGGAAGAAGTATTAATCGAGCTGTTCGTGTGCAGGTGAACGAGCAGTAGGCGGCTTGCGAGCGGAGTCATGAAGCGCCTCTTTCCTTCTTCTTTCCAAAATCTAAGTGAGTGGCTACCAACCCGATTAGCTAGCTCTGCTTCCAGCCTCACTCCTTCGCCCCGATCAAACGATACCAAGTAATAAATAAACAGATCAAGATAAAAAGGGAATAGACTTGAAATATTGCTTGTCAACTAAACTTATGAACGGTTATCATCCTGTATGCTAGTTCGTTTATAACTGTTCTATGAATCGTGCTAAGTATGGAAATATATGCTTGTTATGAAACAAACTGTTAGTAAGACTATGCAAAACTGTTTGGCTATGGAGCTTGCTCCTATTCGTTCGAAATTCGTTTGTAAATTCGTGTGAAATAATTCGAACTAAATGTGCTCGATCACGGACAACTTGTGCACAAGGTATTTTGGCTTCCGCGGACGGCCGCCAGGGCACTGGGGCCGATCCGATCCGGGCGGAAGAGTTCGTATAGTCGTTTGTCATGGACGGGATGCTATGTAGCGGGGCTCGCCACCTGCGTTGCATAACATTCTTGTCCCGAGACTATAAACCGTCCCTTTGTGGCATCAAGCCAGTGATCCCTGTGTATATTTAAACCTGTTGCATACTAACTTGTGTCTTCGTTTCAGGGAAGGCATGGTAAGTATTGTGCAGGTAATTCAGACGGTCAGGTAAAATCCACCGAACGGTGGCACGTTCATTTCAGTAAATTCAATATGCTGCTTACTTGTAAATGAACTAAGGCAAGATAGAAACCCACAAAAATATGCATGCTTCACTAAACAATGTGTTGATTGGTATAGTCAGGCTAGCTCGCCTTCACCAGCATGTTTCGATATGCTGACCCTCGTTGAAACAGGTTCTCCGCACCAAGGCGAACCGAGCGAGGAGCCGAAGTCGTCTACCCGATCCAGTCCAACTGTTGGCGCGCCTTCACCGCGCCCCTTGAAGCCTTTTGGAGTCAGGAGCCTGCAACTCTTCATACACAAATGCAGCTCCGTGGCAAAGCCGTCCTCCAGCCTGGAGGTCTATACGTTTTGAGTTTATAAAAGGATGTAATGTACAGGACTGCTACCTCATTTTGAGTCAACCCTTTTGTAAGCCGTTCGGCATATTAGCTAACTCGTTCAGGAGTTTGTAATAGATGTTCATTATCAATAAAGAGAATTTTTCTATGTTTCAAATCTGTGTTTTAATTTATCTGCGTACTCTGAATATGTGCTTGCTATGCAAATCATTAAAGCCTTGTGCGGGCGCAATTCCAGGCCCGCACGGCGGTCACGACTCGGGGGACGCCTCGGGGCGTGACACATATTACCTCTGATATTGATTGCCATCACTACTTATCACCCGTACTCGCTAAGGTATACCAACGGTATTAAGTCCACAAAAATTGCCATGTCCATATTACCTCTGGCAGGACTTATCTCAAACTTATTACTTGCACTAATGTACGCAAAAAGTAATAGGTCCACAAAATCTATCACGTCCATATTACCTCTGATAGGGATTATTTTTGAACTTATTATTTGCACTCAACATGCGCTTCAAGTAATAGGTCCACCAAGAGTTCCCCAGTGGGATTTTCTCAATGGAAGAAAATAACCACGTCTATACTACCTCTGGCGCGCTTACTTCTCCTTCCACGAAAATATCAGGATCGTACCTAACCTCTCGGTATGACTATCAATCAGCAACGTCTACTTCACTCCTAAGCTATCGTCCTCACATCCTCCCACGAGAGGGTGCCATGTCTAAGTAACCTCTGAGCAAACCTCTCCCTATGACTATCACTAGTCGTCATCTCAACTTGCCACATCCATATCATCTCTGCCAAGGCCTACTTCAAACTTATTACTTGCACTCTCGTATGCAAGAAATAATAAGTCCCCCAAAGATCCCCAGTAGGATATCCTTGGCAACTGCGGTACTACCCTACCTCCAAGCAAATTATCCAGATCAGGAGGCTACGGATCGAGACCATCCCTGATAAACTCTTCGGCAATGAGAGTCGTAGCCTTCGGCGTCCCCCACAAGAGAAAAAGCGAAAGAAAGTGAGGGGATAAAGTTCTCTCTCTCATGGCCGTCTATTTATAGGCTTCAATAATGCATGGGTTGATTGAGGCAATGAACCCAACGGTTAAGGAGGATGAACCTGGCATCTCGATTCTCGTAATCCACCCTAATATTCTTGGAAACCGATGCCCTGAGCCCCATGCCAAGGGATAGCTCAGAATCAGTAGAGATCTAGTCAAAATATTAAGGAAATCTACTCATTTAATGATTCAAAGGTCTGACATGATCGACTATGCGACAGGTTACTCATATGCGGCTAAAACTCAATCATGTTTCCTATTCAAAGTATTCCAAACTGGCCAGTTCTGGAATTGAAGGGGGTCTTACAGAAGCATAAAAATTATGCAGGCCGCAAAAGAGCTCATGTACCCCCAATATGAAAGCAAACCGCATAAGAACCGTACCGGACCTATGCGACCAGAACAACCAACTGCATAAGTGGTGCTTATACGGCCTGATCATCCTCAGAATACGGGGACCGTATAAAAGAAATATTGATCAAAACAAAATAAAAAGTTTATTTTACAAAAAAAAGGGGGGGGAGGTTACAACATGTAGCCATCATGGTCTATACAAAATAAAAAACAAAGAGAGGAAGACGCAATCAGTCAAAAGAGCTACAAGCCTCATAAAGCACATCTATAACATCCGGGAGCGAATATATGCCCACATGATAAAACTGGCGGCACACACCTTTCCTCCATTCTAACGTCTTCCTCTCCTCTGGAGTATCGTACAGTAAGACAAAGTTCGAAGTGGACTCTAGAGTCCGAGCAAGAACCTCCAAAGACAACCCCAACCAGGACAGAAAGCTTTCAGCCACAAGCAACTCACCATCATCCCGTGCCCTCCGTCCAGGCAAAAATAAAATAACAACGAAGAACCGAAAGCTCGTCCCTCACGAGACCCTCCAAATTTGGACCCTCCGATACCCGAACACTGAGATGTAGCAGGGAGGAGACGACGAGGAAACAAGGCAGGTAGCCAGGGTTCCCAACTAGAATCTCTCTTGGACGAAATATTTCAAGAACTGGAAAACGACGGACCACGACAGTGGTATTTATAAAAGAAAGCGACATTTCGCGTACAATAATTAAAATGATGAACTTAAAAAGGGCAAATTCGAAGGTTTGGCTTTTACAAATTCTGCATGCAACCAACGGTTAAGTTCCCAAAAAGTCTGCAAGAAGGTGGTTAAGCTTCCCAAAATGGTTGAGCCAAACCTTAAAAATTCTAGCTTGGCAACACGCATTCATGCATCCAACAGCCATGCGACCCTGTGCCCCAAAAATAAAAACTCAGAAAAGATCAGGCCGCATAGTCTTCCTGCGACCCAAGCCAACAGCCATACACCCCCAAAAGGAGGCTCAAATCAGGCCACAAATTTACCCTACAACCCAAATAAATGTGACGTCCATACATCCCCAATCAGCCAAAGCAACTTTACCGCAGAAGGACCTCACGTTGCGTCCCTTCAGCAGGATTATCTCTAACATAGAATACTGATAAAAAGGATTTTTTAACTTTCTCAAAAGACGTGAACACACTAAACGATAGAAGTCTCAAGTCAGCACAGAACTTCGCTCTCGATGGATGTGTAGTACCGTATGTACAATACAACTAATCCCATATATTTCTGGCCCAATGAGTACCAGACTCCATGCGGTCACGTGCGTCTCTTGCCCCATGTATACCAGACTTCATGTGTCCCATGGGTCTCTGGCCCTATGCTTCCCAGACTCCATGAGTCCCATACGTCTCTGGCCCCATGCGTCCCAAAATCCATGTGTTCCATGCGTCTCTTGCCCTATACGTCCCAAACTCTATGTGGTCCCGTGCGTCTCTGGCCCCATGAGTCCCAAACTCCATACGGTTTATGCATCTCTGGTGCCATGCGTCCCAGACTCTATGCGGTCCCGTGCGTCTCTGGCCCTATGCACCCCAGACTCCATGCGGTCCCGTGCATCTCTAACCCTATGCATCTCAGACTGTACGTGGTCCCGTACGTCTCTGGCCCCATACTTTCCAGACTTCATGTGGTCCCGTACGTCTCTGGCCCCTTGCATCCCAAACTCCATGCGGTCCATGCGTCTCTGACTCCACGCGTCCCAGACTCCATGCGTCCCACGAGTCTCTGGCCACATGGGTTTCAGACTTCATGAATACCAAATTTTATTGTTACAACAAAAGTGAATCTCTCTAACCAAGTGTGGACAATGTGTTAAGCTGACCAAGTGACGTCCAAAAAGGACGAGAATTGCTCAGATCTTCAGCAACAAAAAATTCTAACAAGTGCCTACATGGCAACTCATCCTGCTCACGGTTTACAGCTGTACCCTGTCAAGAAGGGGCATGTGGCACCCTCCAGCATCCATGTGACCCAATATATTCTCGCCCAAGATGACAATAAATAGTTGGGTCCCACTCCCGAACAAAAGGCAGGCTGGCTGGCTATCTGTGAATCCACACTCGAGCAAGAGATAAGAGCTTGCACATCGGATCATTCATGGAGTAAAGAGAGTTGCAACACTCCAAACCCTCCATCGTTACCCCCAAGAACACAAAATTTGTACTTAGACTTCCTATCCAGGACTCCTCTCTGTACTTTCTTTAGTTTGTTTATTAAATCAAGTTCTTTCTTAAAGACTTTTGAATTTAATGGCGAATACCCACTCTTTTTGCAACTGATGCTACCCTTTCTCGACCTCCTCCCCCACCTGCCGGACTACCACAAACCACCCCTATATGGCCTGCAGCACCACCCCTTCGACCAACAGTCCCGACCACCACCAGCTACCGAGTTACAACTACTGCCATTCTTGTTACTGTTATTTTTCTTGCTACTGCGGATGTCTTCCTCACTGCTTGCACAGTAGATACCCCTCCATTTGGCATGTTCTTCTTCTTTATGTTCTTTGTCACGACCCGCACCCAATTTAGGGGTACGAGAGCGTGGGTACGTCCAGCCTACGCCGCAACATCGGCAGTAGAATGCTGTCTAGGTCAAGTACTATATAAACAATCTCACACTAGTATCCAACTCCATAAGGAGACACGAATAATAATATAAAAGATTAACATACTCAATCACATAACTACAGCACGATAAGAAATCGAAGAAATAAAATAATTACAACACAAGTCTAATGTAATTAATCTAACTCAACATAAATTCAAGTCTCAACAAAATGCCGGAGACAAATCCGGTACCAATAAACTACTAAAGGAAACTAACTAGATAACTAGTGATTCCGACTAGACCTCCCGGAATCACGACTACACTACTAAAACCAAGTCTCAGCTACTCACTCTGTGGTCCACCAGTGTCGGATGACAGTCCTCTAGGCATAGTCTGGAAAATGTTTTCCAGTCAGGAAGGAGCAAAGTATATTTCTAAATAGCAGTTCTATATCAATGATATAAACTATGTAGCAGTATATAGATAGAAATATACAAGATGCATGTATATGTACGAAAAATGTACAATAAAGGAAATACTGGAAATAAATGCAGGAAAGGAAACAATATGTCAATGAGCAAGAATACTAAGACTAAGTGTGTGAGTACTAGCTTAAACATGTGATCGGCTTGGGAACTTGATCAGGCTGGTTACATATGATTAGCTATGATTCATGTAAGGTCAGGCTAACCGTTGGTTAGCTATGATGCATGTAGAGGTCAGGCTAATCACATGTAACAGCTATGAAGCATGTAAATGGTCAGGCCACACCCGACGTGAGATGTGGGGTGAACTATGATGCATATAGAGTTGGGTATGATCACATATCTACACTAAAATACTCCCCACCCCCGACTGGTATAGTAGATCCAATAATGGTACGCTATGGCACGGGATTCCCTAGGGAGGTAGCAAATCTCCATGGGAATCAGTGTATGTACATGCACAAGATAACAAGGAAACAAGTCTTGTACAAGATACACCATGAACAAGGAATAACATCTCATGACGAGATCCGTATACACCAATCCGTGTAACCAACGTGTCGAGAATATGGATATTTACACTAGATACAGTGAACATAGGGGATATCATAAATAAGAAGCTAATCAGAGAATGTACTCGCCTTGGGTCCTTAGCTGGTAATACCAATATCCTGTCCCAGAGTATCGTCTGGAAGATCCAACAGTCCTATAGACATATAATAAATATAATATTGTATCAGATGCTACACTAACACAACGCAATACAATACATGAACTCAAGGGCTCTGCCAAGTATGGCACTGGTCAATCTAGGTCAGTGTGCGTCAAATTGCACGGGCGTCGCGTCTGCGATTGCTGGGCAAGACAGACGATCAAAATGGTACGAGGCTTGCCAGTACGGCAGCGTACACATGGCAGCCAACTAATATTTCACAGAGTCACGGGTCAGGTATAGTTACGGGGTGTCCGTATTTATACCCGGGTCATCTAGTACCCATATATATATATATTTCTACTAACAATACATTAATGCTCATTTGGTACGAAAAATAGCTATGTGTATTTATATATATTTTAAGTAAAATTGATACTATATGTTTAATTATAAAAATATCCACTAGGACATACTTTATACAAGATATATATATATATATATACCAAATACATTTACATTTATATATACAACCACCAAAGTTTTATATATATATACTAAAGAATATATATATATGTACTAAATATATATATATATATATATATATATATATATATATATATATATATATATATATATATATATATATATATATATATATATATATATATATTTACAAATCTTAATACATATACAATAATTACGTATGTATGTACGAACATATATGCAAATATAAATTATATATACTACATTTATATATTTACCAAAATACGTTTTATCAAACATATACTATGTATATATATATATATATATATATATATATATATATATATATATATATATATATATATATATATATATATATATATATATATATATATATATATATATATATATATATATATATATATATATATATATATATATATATATATATATATATATATACCACATAAATATACTTTTATACCAAAAATACATAAATATATATATATATATATATATACCAAAAATACGTATTAATATATGTACTAAAATATATATTAATACTAATACTAATACATGGAATACAAATATATACCCAAATTAGAGAATATACGATATATATATATATATATATATATATATATATATATATATATATATATATATATATATATATATATATATATATATATATATATACACGTATATGAATACGTATATACTAATAGATACCCATTTACATTACATATACTATATATATATATATATATATATGTATACATGTAAACCAATACATACATATATACCTACATACGTACACGAGGGGGGAATCGTACCTGCGTGCGACGACAGCGAAGACGTCGACGACGAGCTGCTGATGATGGTGGACGAGCCGCTGATGATGGTCGACGATGAGCCGCTCGATATGGGGGTGGTGACAGCTCGGGGAAGTCGGAGAAGAGGCCGGAGAAGGGAATGGAGGTAGTTCTGATGGTGGTCGTCGAGAGGAAGTTGGCCGGGGTCGTCTGCCGGAGACAGGCCAGACTGGGTGAGCGGGAGGAACTGACCGGCCACGGCACAGGCAGAGCTGCAGTGCTGCGCTGCCGGGGGAAGAAAAGAACAGTGGGAGGTGGAGTACGGTGGGGAGTTCACGGGAATGGGAGATGGTGGAGCAGTTGAACCGCGCCGGAGTAGTGGTGTCGGGTCGATGGTGGGAGGTCGGCTGAACCGCCTGAGAGGAGATCGGGAAGAAGGAGGTCGGGGTGACGAAGAGCAGAGGGAATGTAGCAGGCTGGACTCGGGCTCGACGGTGGCCGTGCCGGAGTCGAGAAGCTCAGCCGGGGAAGTCGAGTTGCAGCGGGGTGATGGTTGGGGCGGCAGCTCGTAAGACTGCGGGCTCGAAGCCGGATGATAGGAGTCGACCGGAGATGAGTCGAGTGAGGTGAAGGTGGAGGTGTTGTGGCCGGGGAGTGGCTAAGCCGCGCCGGAGGGATGTGCAGCGGGACGGAGGGGAGTATGGCTGGTGATGGAGAACGGGGTCGGGGCTCGGCCGGGTGGCCGGGTGGCCGGGCTGGATTTAATGAATAGTGGGGTGATTGTGAAGGTTTCCCCCCCCCCCTCTTTCCTGTTTAAATTCAAAAGGAGGAGAAGGAGAAGAAAGGAAGAAGAAGAAGAAGAAGAAGAAGAAGAAGAAGAGAAGAAGAAAGAAAAATAAAGAAATGGAGAAATGGAGGAAGCTACGGGTGGAGACTTGTGAGGAGGTGGGCTTCCCTAGATTTTTGGGGATTAGGGCTTGGTGATAGGACATTAAATAGGGAGATGTGAGAGAAAATAAATGGTGGTGATTGCATCCATCTAGAATGGGTGGCCATGACTTGTCATAAAGAAAATTTTCTACATGTGAGGATGGGGTGTTGACTAGTCAATATTGGGCTTCTCCATTTGGTTGAACCAATGTGGTGTTGACACCAAATATAAATTTGCAAATTAGCCCCCTTAAATTTGGGTATTTGCACAGATGCATAAAATTATAAAAATTTGGCGGGCGATTCGGTATTTGGCATTTTGTAGGGTGAGGGGGCATTGTGTGTTTGGTATGGGCTCAAATAGCAGGGTACTGGAATTAAACCGAGATCAACGGAATCAGTTAAAATGGTATCCTCAAATTAATTAGAAATAAATGCAAGCTGCGTTCTAAAATTAATTAGGAGTACATGGGACCAAAATTAGGTCGGGTCACCAATACCATTACTGAAGAAGACTCAGAGCAGAATATTACCCTAATTTGGGTCACACAAAAAATAGGTCAAGATTGTTTCCAATTTCGATTGGAACGCACAACGATACATAGTCAGAATTTATTTAGAATTTAAATAAATATCCGCGACGATTTTTGTGCGGCTAAAATGAAGCACAAGAGAGCATAATTATGAGTTACAAAAATATCAGAATAGAAGGCGGACATGTCTAGGGCAGGATTATGAATTTGTTGGAAGGCAAAAGCCAGGGTAGCGCTCCAAATATCGAAGCAAAGGCAAGGCGCAATAATTAAATAAATTACGGTAGTTAATTACAACCTCCAATAAATTAATTCTAAATAAAACAATTAACCACATAATCCCATAATTCGGACATGTGTTCATCTACTGGGCTTCTAGGTCAAGTCTACCAGCTCAAACATAATGAACACTGTATATAATATAATATATTTAAGTACACATCTCACACAATTATTTAATTTAAATATAAACATCATGAAATTATTTAATTATAACTACCACAATATTAATAATTATAAAAAGTCAAAAATACCCCTGTTTTCGGAATGTGGTAGTGACAAGTCTACCCTACTTAAAAGAATTTTGTCCTCAAAATTTAAAATCCTCAATAGTAGTATTTAATCATACACATTATTATTTTCCATCAATAGTTAAATTCACCAACCCACATAATCCTGAAATAATCCACCTTGTCGTTTCACAACCTTCAAAAATTTCTGAAATTACTGTATTCCTGAAATATCTTCAAAAATAAAAATCAGTTTCCATTTCCTCACAATTTCCTCCAAGTTTAAATTAAAAATTAAATACTCGGAATTTGACATCCCATCCTCTAATTCACTCAATGCACATTAAGACTCCCATCTAAAACACAATCCATAAATCCAACCCTTCAATTTAATTAATCCACTATATTCATAAAATTGGAAATGTCATCCGAAAAGTTTGAATTTAAACACCAATCCGTTAATGATTTTTACTCCTCAATTAAAATCCAATCAATGCATATTCAAAATCTAAATCCTCATCCCGAGAATTGAATTCGACACTATCCCATTAATGATTTTATTTCCTGATTTCCTTTTCCTCAGAATACTCAACAATGCGATACTTACGGAATCTTCAAATGCAACATTCATAATATAAAATTTTAAATTACTATCTTGCAATCAAATTGATATAATGATAATTTCCCAAATTTCCTCAAGTTTTTTTTTGATAGATATATCATTATCAATAATCATCAATCCTACCATATAAATTTCTGTACCTCTCATTTAAATTAATATTTATCCTCGAAGTTTTATGATAATTTAATCACCTCTCAATCTTGATAAAATCAAAAATTTATCAACTCTGCCATATTAAATCCTTAATTCCTTATGCTTATCTTCCAAAATTTTAGCATCTCGTTTCTCTGGTCAAGTTATAACCTCTTCGTAAATCTACTATGGTCGAACCCCAATAATCCTGGTCTAAGAAATTCTACCTTTAGCCATGCAATCTAAGAAAATATGTACGGTCATGTGTCTTTTGTCCTGGTATTGCAGTCTCTGTCAGGGTGTACTACTAGCTACATTCTAACAAGAAAATTATGAATACAAACCACTGTAATAGGGAATCAATCAATCAAAAGACGAAAACAACATGAGAAAAAGAAGGAACCTGCTAACATATTTCTTGCGGTATCCCCTATCTCTAACATACACTTAACTCTGGCATATTCACTAACTAATTTCTATTCCTGTACACTGATATCCATATCAACTAATTATTAGTCCACAAGACATCCATGATTACATCCTCATTGCATACACCTTCTTATTAATACCTAAATCTGATACCAAGATTCTCTAATATAACCATGGTTCAATAATGCATCCAAGTTTGATACCTCTATCTCTTTAGTACCATAGTTTTTACTACAAGCACACTCACTGCTAGTTCTCTTACCTACTACAATTGTTCATGCTAGTTGTTCTTATCACTCAAGTACACACCAAGTGTAACACACTATACTAAGTATTGCTCTCTCTAATACAACTCTAGATGGACACCCAAGTCAGTCTGCGGTGCCATCTCAATCATGCTCAAGTCAACAGATCCTTACACATGTATATCATCTACTCATATATTAATATATATATTTCTCATCCACCATAAAAATTTTATCCTCATAATAATCATCAAGGTTTAACTTCTCGAACAAATTTAAAATAAAATGCATATATTTCCTCAATAGTCAAATACTCAATATCGAAATCAAATTTAATCGCTCCTAAAATCTTTATAGCCTTGACCATGTTTATTGAATCAAAATTTGAACCCTCAAAATTTTAATGACATAAATCTCAACTCCTCAATAATTCTCAAAAAATTTGAATTTATTTTCACCCTCTAATTTGTAAATCCACATATATACATATAAGTGCTCACGGTCTCTAATACTCGAGGTGCACTCAATACACCTATTGTCTACAACTCTTAACTGGGTACAAAAATTGTACTGCCCGAATCACTTGCACTATTACCTCCAATAATCAAAGTTATCATCACATATATTTTCTTCCATGATTTTTAATCTATATTAACTGGTATATCATCCAATTATCATCACACAAAGTGCTTACTATTATTAGCGTCATTCTCGACTAATCCTCGATATAGAACCATTAACACTCTTGGTATTATATCACTAGCTTCATTAATGGATCATCTCATCAAGCTCATTAGAACTCATGATTACCTGTACCTTCTATAACACTCATGTTTCTTTACTCTCATGGGCAAGTATATGGTTCTTCATCTCGATTGATGTATATGTATTTCCTATTAACCTTTTATAGCCTGTTAAACTAATCCGTGATACGCTTCACCATTTTTATTACCAATTCCGATATTTCTCTTCTTATGATATCTCATTATAACTCCTCATGCATATAAATTTCTTTACCTTTAACACACGCGATATCAATCATCAAATTGAACGCCATGCTCCATTAATCCTTAACACAATTCCTGGATACTTAATTGTTTACGTAGATCATCCAATTGCATAATCATGATTATTCAGGACGGGTATGTTGGCTCTGATACTAACTCTAGAAACTATCACTGATACCCTATACTCTCCTTCTACTCACAGTCTCTAATGACACTTATCCTAGAACCATTGTTACAAGGTACTATACTATGGGTTAATTCTAGATTAAGGCCTACTGCTCACATGTCCAACTAGGAAACACTTACAACTCACTAACAACACTCAGTCAATACTAATACTCAAGACACAACCATAATTACAAGTCATTAATTATCATACTTAACAAGGAATTCTTAAAGAATAGGAGCTCAAAAAGACTGGATTGAGGACTGAAGGTGTTTCTACTGCTAGCAACAAAAGAAACGATGGAAAAAGTCCTGTATGACAGAAATAGATAAGTATTGAGATGATACTTTGAGAACAAATTTTAAGACACAACCTGATAATCATACACGTCGGTCAGAAATCATGACGCTGAGAATCCTCGCCATGCCAGTAAGCATAGGTGCGATAAACGACAGGTTCCGTAACTTAAGTACGTAACCCTATAATCATGTCATCTAGAATCTTTGCCACGCCAACCGGTACGGCTGCAATAAACTCTAGGTTCCATAACCAAAGTAGACGTTTCGCCTTTCTCACTGTTTTCATCAATATATGTCATCAGATGATATCATAAAATTTAGTCCATAAAATTCATCTCGGCATAAAATCAACTCTACAATGAAACCAAGATCCTAATTTAATAACTGATCAATAGGAATTAAACTCAATATCAACGAGTGAGGACGGACGAAAATAAGGCGAAGGATTTAAAATTAGAAATTATAATAAGATTCTCAAGGGATCGTCCCAGGAATCTCTCAAGAATTTGTGATTGAGTATCCTCTCTCATCCTAGTATCCTATGTCCTATATTCTATAGCAGGCACGCAGTAGTACAACTATGACGTCGCACTACCACGATATCGTACAACTTGCGAAGTCTGACCTGCATGGGCCACCACTAAAAATATGTCACGATCCGCACCCGATTTAGGGGTACGAGAGCGTGGGTACGTCCAGCCTACGCCGCAACATCGGCGGTAGAACGCTGTCTAGGTCAAGTACTATCTAAACAATCTCACACTAGTATCCAACTCCATAAGGAGACACGGATAACAATATATAAGATCAACATACTCAATCACATAACTACAGCACGATAAGAAATCGAAGAAATAAAATAATTATAACACAAGTCTAATGTAATTAAATCAACTCAACATAAATCCAAGTCTCAACAAAATGCCGGAGACAAATCCGGTACCAATAAACTACTAAAGAAAACTAACTAGATAACTAGTGATTCCGGTTAGACCTCCCAGAATCACGACTACACTACTAAAAGCAAGTCTCAGCTACTCACCCTGTGGTCCACCAGTGTCGGATACCAGTCCTCTAGGCATAGTCTGGAAAATGTTTTCCAGTCAGGAAGGAGCAAAGTACATTTCTAAATAGCAGTTCTATATCAATGATATAAACTATGTAGCAGTATATAGATGGAAATATACAAGATGCATGTATATGTACGGGAAATATACAATAAAGAAAATACTGGAAATAAATGCAGGAAAGGAAACAATATGTCAATGAGCAAGAATACTAAGACTAAGTGTGTGAGTACTAGCTTAAATATGTGATCATCTTAGGAACTTGATCATGATGGTTACATATGATTAGCTATGATTCATGTAAGGTCAGGCTAACCGTTGGTTAGCTATGATGCATGTAGAGGTCAGGCTAATCAAATGTAACAGCTATGAAGCATGTAAATGGTCAGGCCACACCTGACATGAGATGTGGGGTAAGCTATGAAGCATGTAGAGTTGGGTATGATCACATATCTACACTAAAATACTCCCCACCCCCGACTGGTATAGTAGATCCAATCATGGTACGCTATGGCACGGGATTCCCTAGGGAGGTAGCAAATCTCCCCAGGAATCAATGTCTGTACATGCACAAGATAACAAGGAAATAAGTCTTGTACAAGTTACACCATGAACAAGGAATAATATCTCATGACGAGATCCGTATACACCAATCCGTGTAACCAGCGTATCGAGAAAATGGATATTTACACTAGATATAGTGAACATAGGGGATATCATAAATAAGAAGCTAATCAGAGAATGTACTCGCCTTGGGCCCTTAGCTGGTAATACCAATGTCCTGTCCCAGAGTATCGTCTAGAAGATCCAACATTCCTATAGACATATAATAAATATAATATTGTATCAGATGCTACACTAACACAACACAATACAATACATGAACTCAAGGGCTCTGCCAAGTATGGCACTGGTCAATCTAGGTCAGTGTGCGTCAAATTGCACGGGCGTCGCGTCTGCGATTGCTGGGCAAGGCAGACGATCAAAATGGTATGGGGCTTGCCAGTACGTCTGCGTACGCATGGCAGCCAACTAACATTTCACAGAGTCACGGGTCTGGTATAGTTATGGGGTGTCCGTATTTATACCCGGGTCATCTAGTACCCATATATATATTTCTACTAACAATACATTAATGTTTATTTGGTACGAAAAATAGCTATGTGTATTTATATATATTTTAAGTAAAATTGATACTATATGTTTAATTATAAAAATATCCACTAGGACATACTTTATACAAGATATATATATATATAACAAATACATTTACATTTATATATACAACCACCAAAGTTTTATATATATACTAAAGAATATATATATTTATATATATGTACTAAATATATATATATATATATACAAATCTTAATACATATACAATAATTACATATGTATGTACGTACATATATGCAAATATAAATTATATATACTACATTTATATATTTACCAAAATACGTTTTATCAAACATATACTATGTGTATATATATATATATATATATATATATATATATATATATATATATATATATATATATATATATATATATATATATATATATATATATATATATATATATATATACCACATAAATATACTTTTATACCAAAAATACATACATATATTTATATAGATATATATACCAAAAATACGTATTAATATACATACTAAAATATATATTAATACTAATACATGGAATACAAATATATACCCAAATTAGAGAATATACGATATATATATATATATATATACACGTATATGAATACGTATATACTAATAGATTCCCATATACATTACATACACTATATATATATGTATACATGTAAACCAATACATACATATATACCTATATATGTACACGAGGGGGGAATCGTACCTACGTGCGACGACGGCGAAGACGTCGACGACGAGCAGCTGATGATGGTGGACGAGACGCTGATGATGGTCGACGACGAGCCGCTCGATATGGGGGTGGTGACGGCTCGGGGAAGTCGGAGAAGAGGCTAGAGAAGGGAATGCAGGCAGTTCTGATAGTGGTCGTCGAGAGGAAGTTGGCCGGGTTCGTCTGCCGGAGACAGGCCAGTCTTGGTGAGCGGGAGGAACTGATCGGCCATGGCACAGGCAGAGCTACAGTACTGCGCTGACGGGGGAAGAGAAGAACAGTGGGAGGTGGAGTACGGTGGGGAGTTTACGGGAATGGGAGGTGGTGGAGCAGTTAAACCGCGCCGGAGTAGTGGTGTCGGGTCGATGGTGGGAGGTCGGCTGAACCGCCTGAGAGGAGATCGGGAAGGAGGAGGTCGGGGTGACGAAGAGCAGAGGGAATGTAGCAGGCCGGACTCGGGCTCGACGGTGGCCGTGCCAGAGTCGAGAAGCTCGGCCGGGGAAGTCGAGTTGCAGCTGGGTGATGGTTGGGGCGGCAGCTCGTCGGACTGCGGGCTCGACGCCGGATGATAGGAGTCGACCGGAGCTGAGTCGAGTGAGGTGGAGGTGGAGGTGTTGTGGCCGGGGAGTGGCGAAGCCGTGCCGGAGGTATGTGTAGCAGGACGGAGGGGAGTATGGCTGGTGATGGAGAATGGGGTCGGGGCTCGGTCGGGTGGCCGGGCTGGATTTAATGAACAGTGGGGTGATTGTGAAGGTTCCCTCCCTCTTTCCTGTTTAAATTCAAAAGGAGGAGAAGGAGAAGATAGGAAGAAGAAGAAGAAGAGAAGAAGAAAGAAAAATAAAGAAATAGAGAAATGGAGGAAGCTACGGGTGGAGACTTGTGAGGAGGTGGGCTTTCCTAGATTTTTGGGGATTAGGGCTTGGTGATAGGACATTAAATAGGGAGATGTGAGAGGGAATGAATGGTGGTGATTGCATCCATCTAGAATGGGTGGCCATGACTTGTCATGAAGAAAATTTTCTACATGTGAGGATGGGGTGTTGACTAGTCAATATTGGGCTTCTCCATTTGGTTGAACCAATGTGGTGTTGACACCAAATGCAAATTTATAAATTAGCCCCCTTAAATTTGGGTATTTGCATAAATGCATAAAATGATAAAAATTTGGCGGGCGATTCGGTGTTTGGCGTTTTGTAGGATAAGGGGGCATTGTGTGTTTGGTATGGGCTCAAATAGCAGGGTACTGGAATTAAACCGAGATCAACGGAATCGGTTAAAATGGTATCCTCAAATTAACTAGAAATAAATGCAAGCTGCGTTCTAAAATTAATTAGGAGTACATGGGACCAAAATCAGGTCGGGTCACTAATACCATTACTGAAGAAGACTCAGAGCAGAATATTACCCTAATTTGGGTCGCACAAAAAATAGGTCAAGATTGCTTCCAATTTTGATTGGAACGCACAACGATACATAGTCAGAATTTATTTAGAATTTAAATAAATGTCCGCGACGATTTTTGTGCGGCTAAAATGAAGCACAAGAGAGCATAATTATGAGTTACAAAAATATAAGAATGGAAGGTGGGCATGTCTAGGGCAGGATTGTGAATTTGTTGGAAGGCAAAAGCCAGGATAGCGCTCCAAATATCGAAGCAAATGCAAGGCGCAATAATTAAATAAATTACGGTAGTTAATTACAACCTCCAATAAATTAATTCTAAATAAAACAATTAACCACATAATTCTATTATTCGGACAGGTGTTCATCTACTGGGCTTCTAGGTCAAGTCTACCAGCTCAAACATAATGAACACTGTATATAATATAATATATTTAAGTACACATCTCACACAATTATTTAATTTAAATATACACATCATGAAATTATTTAATTATAACTACCACAATATTAATAATTATAAAAAGTCAAAAATACTCCTATTTTCGGAATGTGGTAGTGACATTCTTGACTTTCTTCTTCATATATTTCATGCTCTTCATCTCCTCCATGACCTTCAACCCCATCAATGTCTTCATGTACTTCTTTTTCTCTTCAAATGATAACCTATGAATGCATATGTGTTACTCACTAGTATTAACAAATATAAACCCATGTAACATTTGATAACCCCATATTAACTCCATTTACATTTTATTTCCAGAATATAAGAATTATATTTAAGGTATAAAATGCAAGTTTAATTGAGTTCATGCCATGGTTAGAGTGACTTCCATATTTGAGTACCTAAATGCACATTTAGAACTTGTTAGGGGTTGTTCAAAGAAAGTTAATTGGGATTAGTATGATGACTTATTTGAGGATATATTTACTTCAAATACCATTTTCAAATATGTTAAATACCATGTTTAGTAATAATATTCAGATTTGGTTAGACAATTAGTGCCTATAACTAATCGTGGAATGTACTTGTGTGTGGGTGGAATAGATAGTAGAACTCTTGTGAATATTGGGGAAGAACGTGTGTATTAGTTTGTGAATCGCTTAGGGTTATTTACCAAATAAAAATGGAACCTAAACTAGTGCATAGACTTTAGTAACTAAATGTACTAGTTTGTACAACTTTTTGCATGAGAAAACTTTAGTATAGAACACCTAGTTTTCCTATGTTTGTGTAGAAATATAGCCATTATGTTTATTAATAGTGTAATTATATTGTTGTATATTAGAGTGTTGTATTCATAAAGGACCTAGTGTACACCCTTTCTTGATGATTTCTTAGTCGACCCCAGTCAACTTACCTAGTTAGAACCTCTTTCTGTTTTAGTCTCTGATTTCTATTAATAGAGCGTAGGTGTACTTTTGTACATGATTAGTAAATCATAACATAGTATTTAATTATTATATTATTATAGTATAGGCTCTTGCGATCGCTCAATCACGAATTTATGAGCAGGACTTTTGTATTCACAGCTTGAGAATTCAGGCAAGTATACCTTGTCTTGTTATACTGTTTAAATTCAGTTATTATTATATTTATGCTCTGAATATTATATAACTGTGCGCATCCGAGAATGACTCGGCTACAGTCGATGAAGGAATTGACGTTAGGAATTATGTTCGACTAAGTTTTAGGGACATACCTAAAGTTGCAGAGTTATCATTAAAATTTTGAGGCCTTGTCATGTATCATTTTCATGTCACGGAGTGAGTTCATGATAGGACACATGATTAAGCATTTGACTGACCATCTGTGCGAGTAGCACGGGTGATGGTACTTAGCATAGTTGTATTGCTCCAGGTGACTTGCATTATAGTTACGAGATGTCCACGTCATACTTGAGACTTGTATATTGGCATTGGGTGGGAAGGATGACTAGTAGGCGTATGGGACACCCGCCTCTATATATTTATGCAGATACCACATTCTTTGGAGCGTTACGGACGTTACTATATACACAGATATCACATTCTTTGGAGCGTTACAGACGTTATTATATATGCATATACAGTGTTCTTTGGAGCGTTATGGATGTTATATATGCAGATATCGCATTCTTCGGAGCATTATGGCTGTTATTACATATAGATTGCCCTAAGATAGGGGGCATATGTGACAAATATTAGCCAGTCACGATGATTGGTGAATTATGTCAGCATATGTCTAGCCTGGCCTTCCCATACACACTAAGTTGTCCTCAATTTGTATTTACTTAGAAGGATAGTTCACCCTGATTTAATTTACTCAGTATTTATATTATGGCATATACTTTTTGTATTTTGTTACGTTCGTCTGAGGACCTGGTTCCCTTTAGGTTATTTGAGCAGGTTGCATGATGCTTGATCTAGCGGAGTGTTGGACATCGCTGCAGGTATCTTTACATCTTTCAACTATTACAGTCATGTACTACTTTCTATTTTGATTCTGCTTTTATGGTCTAGTATTTATAGGCCTATATTATTCCTTTAGCCTATTCGAACAGATGTATTATTGAGCTGCAGACTAATGATGCGTACCGTTCTTTCTTGAAATTTATTTGCCATGGATTAAGATTTAGTTTAGCGGTTGAATATTAGAAATAGATATTTAGCTTGATCACTTAACCGTGGACAACGTAAGTGCTCTTCGTCGGGTCTATTAAATTGGAAAGCACTGCAGAGTCATACCCGCTGGCCATTGCCACGTGTCTGGTCCACGTATTTTGGGACTGGGGTATGACATGGTTCTAGTGGTGGCCCATGCAGGTCAGAGCATATCGTTCACTTACATCATTGTACCGAATGAGCCTGCAAGTTAGAATTAATATTGAATAAGATCTCAATCCATAGTTGATTTTAAAACTCCTCTTGTATTTGATTATCGCCCTTGGACTTCCAAAATTGTATTCATTCATTTTTGTCAACATCGTCATTATTGTTTCTTATCTCGCCCTATTTCGGAGAGATGGATGCTTGTGCTTGGTGGTTCCCTCCAGAAGAAGATCCTAGTCAAGACGGAAGAAGGCATGATTGATGTAATATTCATAAGAAGATGGTTACCTACAGTAGGGTAGATTTATAAGTTCTTCTAGATGCTAGAGTTATTATATATTGTTTGCATAAGAATTAGACATAGAAATAAAGGCTTAAAATCGATAAAATCCTACCCTTACTTAAGGTAGCAGTGATTTGGAAAGTACTAGAAGCTAGAAAGATTGTTTGATTCTTAATACTTAGAATAATTTATGAGAATGCATAGCTAGATGATAAGAATTAGTTGTAGCCCCATGATAGTGATATAAGGAACATTATTATGAACGCGAGAAGAAGAAAATTGTAGGCTCTTACCTAGAAGAAGATTATCTGATTCCAGGAATTTTATCATGTGCTGGGGTGGTACCCATTATTATAATTGTACTATGGTACGAGTAATAAATAGTAGAAAGAAGAAAATCGAGGAAAGGGAGAATAAGTTATGATTTGATATGGTATGCGAAGGATTGACTTGAACGAAATAGATGATAAAATTATATCCTGGATAATTTTTGAGACCAATGTTAGGTATGAACTATTACAAGGATAATATTGGTTGTGATGGGTTAATTAGAGGATTGCATCTGGAGGATATGAAGAAATTATGACAAAGGAACGATGAACATATCGATAAAGGAATTTAGGGATATCAGATTAGAGAACTAAGCAAAAATTTGATTATGGATAAAGAAATGATACCAATTAAACTGAGGTATGATATGGGACTTAAAAGAGAACAAATTTGAGGATAAATTTTGAGGAGAAGGGTATTTATATTTTAAAGGGGAGAAAACATGAAAATAATTTTTAAGGAGAATTATTGTTTGTAAATATAACGAGAGAGTCTATTATGAGACTGAGTCCAGACTATGATAGAAGAAACTCTTGTTGAATCAATAAGATAATTAAGTTATTATAAAATATCAAAGTTCTGTAAATTTTTTGAGGACGAATTATGGGTAAAGCACAAAGGATATGGGAATAAAAATTTTGACTTAAGAAAATAGAACTTTATGTAGCAGGCCATATAAGTTAGATCTCTAGTTGCCTTATGACTTCCAGTATCAAATCTAGACTTTTCCACCCTTTTGTTAACGATGATTATATACCTAGGTTAAAATAGATAGGTTGATTGCTAGATCTGTTGTTGATTAATTTGATAACTTGGGTACTAAGGGTTTACTTTCTAAGAATTATATTAGATGTACTTGAATACTTGGGTTGCCCGTATTATTGGGCTTGTGGTTCTCCCTTTTGATTACCTGGGTAGATAAGCTAGTATATGTGATAGAGAAATTTGATTGAAGGACAAGGGTACTAATAAATATAATAGACTTGAGTTAGATATAGTGAATTATCTCTAATGGACGGTAATTTTTTTCTAAGGTGTAACTAGTTTTGGACGAGGAGTGTTCATGGGATAAACAAAACTAGAAGGAACCTCAGATTCGATGTGAAGAATATAGGATAACAACAAGAAGAGATTCATGAGGAGTACCTAAACTTGATCATTTTAAATTAATAGAAGGATTTAGGAAGGACAAAAAAATATATCCCTCGGTAGTTGCCTAAAAGATCTATACTATGAAGCAAAAAATACTGGACTATGATTGGCGAAGCTTATGGATGAAAACAAGATCAACTTACAAGAAGGATGTAAAGGTGTGTAAAAAATAAATGATAAGAGAAATATATTTTGGGCACATAACCCAAGAACTAGGAATTATGATATGGACTTGAGGGATATTTTTTTAGTATTTATGAATTATAATGCTTCTGGAATTTTAAGAAATTAGTACGAATGGAAATTGTTGATCAATCCTTAGGTAACATGAATTTTGAGGAACTAAACACAGGTTTAGATCACGTACTGACTCGTTGGTCATCCTGTAGAGGATTACCACAAGACTCTTGGATTATAGATTGACATATATGTAGGAGAGTGTAAATGGAAGATAGAAGTCTTATAGGAATAATAGCTGAATAATAAAGTTTATACATAAACTACTTAGGGCTAAGAAATTAGATTTTTGACTAATAGAGTATTAGCTTGCTGGACCAAATTCTTGGTAGTAGGAGACAATATGGAAACCTATTTTCAATTTATCCTAACCGATGGATTTTTAAATTTTAGGAATCATATTCTTATTATTGTATTGGATATATTTTTTATCTATGGTATTTAAAATGATTGAGTAGATATTTACTACATAATTTTTATATATTTTTTATTTACTATGTATTTGAATAGAGGTTTATGTTGTATTCTATTATATGTATTTCTTCTAGGAATCAAATTAATTTAAGTTTCTAGACTAGGTAAGACTGACTAGCTAGATTAGACTTATTGGTGCTCAGAGCGATTATAAGAAGATAGTTTACAATATTTTATTATGGATATTATAGGTTGATGATATTGCACCTAGTAAAGAATGATGAGACAGTAACTATCTTAGCTGCAAAACAAGAGAATTAGATACTATGTATGTGGCTTTGAAAAGTTGTGCTCACTAGATTTTAGTGCCTAACACATGCACCCCTTCGAGAGAGAATGTATGACATTATCTTCTTTATAGAGATTGGTAGATTCAAACTAAAATTTTGTTATGGCACCCTTGAGTAACCTAGGCATATAAGTGGTAATTTTCTAGATGATGATTAGCATTGTAACAATGATGAGATAATTCATGATGGTGAAAAGATATTTTGAGAACCAAATGCCTTAGATGATTCTGTACGTATATGGTAGTTTAAGGTCAAGAGAGTGGAGTAGGACTAAGTACCAAGTTGTGTTTATATATATCGAGATATGTTGAGTCCGTTGTTGGGGAGATAGATTTTGAATTTTGAGGACAAAATTTTCAAAGGTGGACAGAATGTAAACCATCTGACCCAAAATTTAGGTTTAGGGATTTATTTAGAATTATTGTGGAATTATTATTAGAGTTATAATTCACTACTTTAATTTTTGAGTCAATTATGGCACCTTACCATTGTTTAAATATCTAGAGTACTACACTAGCTTTTGCCTTCCAACAAAATTCACACCCTTGACCTAGACAATCCAATCTTCAATCATGACCCTTGTGTCACTCATAATTACACTCTTTGTGCTTTATTTTAATCGCACAATAATTATCATAATTATCTGAATTCAATCCTAGACTTTGTACCTATGCCAGTTCCAATAGAAATCGGAGACGCAACTTTGACCCATTTCTTACAACCCAAGTTATGACGATAAGATAATATGAGCCTACTATGTCCATGACACTTGTGTCACCCCCGATTGAAATCCTATGCACTTCTAATTCATGGTCAAACATCGAAGACACAATTTTAATTCATGTTGCTCAACCGACTTAACCGAGTCCGAAACGAGTCCAAACCCAACCCGAACTCTCTCATACCCTCACATGAGTCATAGCAAACACCCGACATAAATTTCCCTCTCTATACAAAACCAATCACCAGGTTCATAATCCCAAACACCCTCTTAAACGCAATAAAGAATTCAAATTCAGATTTGCCTATTTGGGTATTATTCCCTTCACATCTATATTAATTCCCTCATTAAAATCCCTCCATTTTTGGGCAAACCCAAAAGTGGGATGACTTGACCCCCTTTCTCCTCTCATTAAGACACCTCACCACCTTTTATTTATGAAGAAAACCTAGTCTAACACTTAACCCACCTATACTAAATCATAACCCTCCATTCAAACTCCTACTTATCCTCACCACTTATTTTTCATTCATGACAACCCCACACTTCCTTAGAAATAGGGAAGGAAGCCAGCCCTAATCCCAACACACACTCCTTCCTCTCTCCTCATTTAACACATCTCCATCTCCACTCTCAAGCTTCAGCCGAACTCTCCCTATCCCTCCATTTTAAACCCGAAATCACCCCATCCTTCTCTTTCCTCCACCCGACTGCACCACCATCATCACCACCTCCACCACCCTCATGACCTCCTCCTACACCTTATGACCACCTCCACCTTCAACCCCACCTTCTCCTTCCTCCACCAGACCAACACTACCCGACCACCATTGCCAACACACCCGACCATCTCTCCTCTTCTCTATGACTATTCCCCCCCTCAAATTTAGTCGACCATGACACTGTTGACCGCCGACCGACTATCATTAGCAACAACCACCACCACTACCATCTTCTTCTTCTTCCCTTCCTTCTCCTTCCCTCCCTCTATAGCTGTTGTTGGTTCTCCATCTATTTGTAACTACTGCTGCCCTTCCTCGACCTCCTCCCCCAATTGCCAGACCACCACAGCACCACCCCTACATGGCCTACAGTACCACCCCTTCGACCAGCAGTCCATACCACCACCAGCAACCGAGTTGCAACTGCTGTTGTTCATGCTACTGTTGATGTCTTCCCCACTGCTTACACAGTAGTTTCCCCTCCATTTGATATGTTCTTCTTCTTCTTCTTCATGTTCATAACATTGTTCTTCATATATTTTATGCTATTCATCTCCTCCTTAACCCTCAACTCCATCAACGTCTTCATGTACTTCTTTTTCTCTTCAAATAATAACCTAAGAATGCACATGTTTTACTCGCTAGTATTAACCCATGTAAACCCATGTAACATTTGATAATCCCATATTAAATCTATTTATATTTTATTTCTAAAATATACAAATTATATTTATGGTATGAAATGCAAGTTTAATTGAGTTTATGCCATGGTTAGAGTGACTTCCATATTTGAGTACCTAAATGCACATTTAGAACTTGTTAGGGGTTATTCAAAGAAAGTTACTTGGGATTAGTATGATGACTTATTTAAGGATATATTTACTTTAAATACCATGTTCAAATATGTTAAACACCATATTTAGTAATAATATTCAGATTTGGTTAGATAGTTAATACCTGAACTAATCGTGGAATGTACTTGTGTGTGGGTGGAATAGATAGTAGAACTCTTGTAAATATTGGGGAAGAACATGTGTATTGGTTTGTGAACAATGTGGACTCGCTTAGGGTTATTTACCCAATAGAAATTGAACCTAAACTAGTGCATTGACTCTAGTAACTAAATGCACTAGTTTGTACAACTTTTTGTATGAGAAAACTTTAATATAGAACACCTAGTTTTCCTATGTTTGTGTAGCAATATGGCCATCATGTTTATTAATAGTGTAGTTATTTTTTTGTATATTAGAGTGTTGTATTCGTAGAGGACCTAGCGTACACCCTTTCTTGATGATTGCTCAGTCGACCCTAGTCAACTTACCTAGTTAGAACCTCTTTCTGTTTGTATCTGATTTCTGTTGCTAGAGCATAGGTGTACTTTTGTGCATGATTATTGAACCATAGCATAGTATTTTATTATTATATTATTATATTATTATATTATAGGCTCTTGCGATCATTCAATCACAGATTCATGAGCAAGGCTTTTGTGTTCGTACCTTGAGAATTCCAAGTATACCTTGCCTTATTATACTGTTTAAATTCGGTTATTGTTATATTTGGGCTCTGAATATTATATAACTATAAGCGTTCGAGAACGACTCGGGTGCAGTCGACGAAGACGTCGACGTTAGGACTTGTGTTCGACCTAGTTTTAGTAACGTACCTAAAGTTGCAGAGTTATCATTAAAACTCTGAGGCCTTGTCACGTATCATTTTCACATCACAGAGTGAGTTCATGATAGGACACGAACTTACACATTTGACTGGCCATCGGTACGAGTAGCACGTATGATGATACCTAGCATAGTTGTATTGCTCTAGGTGACTTGTATTATAGTTACAAGATGTCCATGTCATACTTGAGACTTGTACATTGGCATTGGACGGGGAGGACGACTAGTAGGCGTATAGGACATCCACCTTTATATATTTATGCATATACCGCGTTCTTCGAAGCGTTACAGACGTTATTATATATGCATATACCGTAATCTTTGGAGCTTTATGGACATTATTATATATATATATATATAGATATTATATTCGGAGCATTACGGATGTTATATATGCATATGTCGCATTCTTTAGAGCGTTATGGCTGTTATTACATGCATATTGCCCCAAGATAGGGGGACATATGTGGCATATATTAGCCAATCACGACGATTAGTAATTTATGTCCATATATGTCTAGCCTAGCCTTCCCATACACACTAAGTTGTCCTCAATTTGTATTCACTTAGAAGGATAGTTCACCCTGATTTAATTTAATCAGTATTTACATTATGGCATGTACTTTTTGTATCTTATTACGTTCCTCTGAGGACCTAGTTTCCTTCCAGGTTATTTGAGAAGGTTGCATAATGCTTGATCTAGTGGAGTGTTGGACATCAATGCTGGTATCTTTATACTTTCAGCTATTACAGTCATGTACTACTTTCTATTTTGATTCTGCTTTTATAGACTAGTGTTTATAGGCCTATATATTTCCTTTGGCCTATTCGAACGAATGTATTATTAGGCTGTAGACTAATAATGTGTACCATTTCTTCTTGTGATTTATTTACCAAGGATTGAAATTTAGTTTAGCGGTTGAATATTAGAAATGGATATTTAGCTTGATCACTTAACCGTAGATAATGTAAGTGTACTTCGTCAGGTCCATTAAACTAGAAAGCCCTACGTAGTCGTACCAACTGGCCATTGTCACGTATCTGGTCCTACGTATTTTGGGACTGGGGCATGATAGGATTTTATAGTGGGCTTACCAAAGTCAAAAAAGGAAAATAATATGATTTGGTTCATCGTGGATAGACTGACCAAGTCGGCTCAATTCATAGCAATCAAGAATGCGTGAAGCACTGACCGATTGGCTCAAATTTACTTAGATCAGATTGTCCGGTTATATGGAGTGCCAGTCTCAATTGTGTTAGATAGGGATAGAAAGTTCTTATCTCAATTCTGGAAAAGCCTTCAGGCGGCAATGGGCACCATGCTACATTTCAGCTTGACGTACCATTCGCAGATTGATGGACAGACTACGAGAGTAAACCAAATCCTAGAAGACATATTGCGACTGTACGTATCAGATTTGAAGGCAAGTTGGGATACCTATCTATCGCTGGCAGAGTTTGCTTATAACAATAGTTATCAAGCTAGTATTTAGATGGCCCCGTATGAAGTACTGTATGGATGCAAGTGTCGATCGCCGATATGTTGGGAGAAAGTCGGTGAACGACAAGTACTAGGATCAAAACTTATTGAACAAGCTATCGAGAAAGTTCGCATAGTTCGAGAAAATCTTTGAGTCGCTCAAAGTCATCAGAAAAGCTACACAGATGTACATTAGTGACCTTTGGATTTTATGGAGGGTGATCATGTATTCCTAAAGGTGACAACTATGCGAGGTGTGATGCGGTTCCTCGTCAAGGGAAAGCTGAGTCCACGGTTTATCGGACCTTTCGAGATTCTAGATAGGGTGGCACCAGTGGCTTATCAACTTACACTGCCTCCTGCTTTCGCAGAAGTGCACGATATCTTCTATGTTTCCTAACTAAGAAGATACGTGTATGACCCGAGTCAAGTAGTGAACTTCGATCAGCTTGAGTTGAGTGTCGACCTATCTTACTCAAAAGAACCTGTACAGATCCTAGACAGGAAAGAGAAGACCCTATGGAATCGATTAGTGGCTTTGTTTCGTGTGTTGTGGCAGAATTATGCAGTTAAGGAATTGATATGGTAGCTTAAGAAAGAGATAAGAAAGAAGTACCCTTTCTTATTTGATAACCTAGAGGTAGAACCTTTGTTTTCAGTTTCGAGGATGAATTTTTTTAGTGGTATATTATGTAGTGTCCCGCTCCTAGCGTTGCAATATATAAGGCTTGCGGCTCGATTGACTCAGTCGGAATTGAGTATGGAAAAACTTTACGGTAGAATCGATCACCGATATTGCAATGAACCTTTCCAATTGATGGATCGGCTTCTTTTGGAATGAGTCCAATAGTTTTTGTTGGATTTTTGGTTGGCTTTCTTGGATTTTTGTTGCTTAGTTTTGATGAATACATTTTTGTGATTGGTTTTTGATGATGATCGATTATTTAGCCCATTTTTATCGATTGCATGTATTCATTATAGAGAACTCTGAAAGAAATGAAGATGGTAGTCTAACCAAATATTGGTGCCAATACATATATACACGTGACTGGAGCCTGAGCGAGCAAGCATCATTTTCTCTCGGCATTCTCTATTTGTGAGCAAATTTGTCACTTCTTCTCTACTCCTTTATGCCAATAATCAATAATTTTCTCTTTTAACCTTGCTAAGTCCAATGATGGATAAAGCTACTAATGCCACAATATTTAATACCACTAATATAAATTAATAAATTTTATTGATAAGAGGGAAGTTCAATTTTGTAACACTAGGAAGGATATGATCATTATGTCATGGTTTAGAGCCTATGAACTTCTAATCAAAATAATAAATAAGTATGCTGAAATAAGAATGGTTAATTGTGCATTGCTGCTCTAAATGCTTCAACACCTTACACTGCTATTTACGCTTATCATATAGTCGTGGATGCATTGTATGGTTATGGACAACTTGTGCACAATATAAATTTTCTCAAACGGAACCTGGGGCACTGGGGACCGTTCAGCCCAGGGGAAATAGTAGAGCTTTGGTAGCACCGGATATAAGCAAAACATTCATCGAGGTTTGCTACTTGCTTTAAATGGCACATCGCACGCCCATCGAAGTCCTATACAGCATGTCCATCATGGTGCTAAACCACAAATGACCCAATGGAAATAAGTTACATACTAATGATGTCTATAGATTATATAGGAACGGCCATTGGCTGGGGTAAGAATTCCCTATGTGCAAAGATTATATATTTCATTGCATAATTGTTGCCTATATAAACTGTTGCTTTAATTAAGAAGTGTTGGTTTATGTGAGTGGGCCAGTTCTGCTCACCAGTACAAGTTGAATACTGACCCACGTCTCTGTGGACAAACTAGGTGACCGAGATACTATGGGCGCTCAAGCGAGATAAAGTTTTCGTTGTAGTCTTTTCAAGCTTCTTTCTATTTTAAAGTATTTCAAAGATTTCCAGTTGCTGTTTACAAGTTTCAAGAATGTACTAAAGGGGCATAATGTATAGGATAAGAACATTATTTTATGTCATCCTATCAGTCTTTTCTTTTACGCAAAAGCTATGTAAGCCGTTAAGGCATTTCTATTTTAGAACTGAGAAAATTGTACTTTGTTGCAATAAATCAATAAAAGATTTTTTTTTCTTCCTATACAAATGTGTGGTTTATAATCTGCTGCTGTGTTGTGGAACTGTTTACAAAAGAATTTTGACACGTGTGCACTTTCTTGTCTTGTACAAGTGCAACCCTGGACTTTTACTACACCATGTCCAGTTTTGATCCATACGGCCAGCTTCCTGCATGCGGCCAGTTTCTTACATGCAGACCGTTTCTTGCCTACGACTAGCTTATCTCCTGTACTTCTAGCTCTTATAGTAGTAATATTTTCTTTGGTTATATGTTCTCTTATGGGTTATTTACTCCTTGTGCTTGGCCCAATTAGTTAAATTCATTTGATGCATGTTATTTCTAATTGCTTATATCCTGTATGCTACACTTACAAAAACCTGGATTACCTGGAATATGAAATGTAATGACATTGTTAAACTGAGAATTCCCAACACCTGACTAGTACTGAATGAACTTGATCCCTGACTCCAGATACCTGACATGTACTGATAAACCTGATAATGTCTCGACGTAGCTCACTCATGACATGCTAGAATCTCTAGAACTAAAATTCTTGTACAGTTAAGATAAATTCCCATGGTTGATTGCTTGTCCCTGTCCTAATTGTACTTGTCAAGCTATTGTCTAGTCTTGCATCATATCTGAGACAGATTTCTGAGCACCACGGTCAGGAATCCTTGATAACTTGCCTAAGTTTATAAATAGAATAATTATCTAGAAGCATCTAGAGAGATTTCCTGGCTATATGCAATCCCGATATCCCAGCGATACCTGATAGATTTGGAGCTCTCCGTCGAAAGGGGAACACTTCCAGTACACTTCCTGATGGATTTAGTAACCAGGATCGTGATAACCCTAGTTAGTTAATGGTAGTAAGCCGTAGGTCATGGTTTGCCGTGATTGCATATTTTCTAGTCTTATTTTATCTTGTATCACCCAACTACTAATCTAAAACTGTACCCGTTACTAATTCCTTAAACTTCTTAACTACTTAATTACATATTGCTTTTATTTATATTATCTTATGCTATTGAATGTTGGCATGCTAGTTTTATTTTCTTAAGTTTGCTCCTTTGTGGTTCTTTGCTATTTTGGGTTCTGACCATGTACTTTATTGTTTTATTTTCTTAATTACATATCGCGGGCCTACATGTAAAGCACATTCTAGACTATAGTTAGAGCTGATCATGTAATATTGCACCATGCTAGTTCTTTATTTTGGTAACTAGCTTCATGATCATCTACGTATGTATAGTTTGGGACGCCTTAATATTATATATTTGGTGATTATACTTCTTTTAACTTGTTGCTTGCTTGAGATTGAGACAACTAAGACTCTTGACCCGGGAATACCCATTGGATTATAGAGTAAACCCTCAAATGTTTAGACAGCAGTGACCGAATCTCAGGGTATTGAATACTCTAGTATACGTAGCTGACTTTGTCCTTCCCCGCTCTCCAGTATTCTGATTCTGGGGTATGATACGGTTTAAGTGGTAGCCGATGCAGGTCTGAAAATTTAGAAGTGTGAGAGTTTATCATTATTTAGATGTCTTAATCATGCTACTCCGTGATCACCTCCAACATCAAATTTGTATCCCAAAAATCTTGATTCAACATCTGCTTTGATCCTCGATCAATCATATCCTTCCGATTTGATCCTAGTGTTATCTATCTTTCAGGGACACTGTTCCTGGTCCTTTCGATCAACCAGTTAGAGTTTTATCGGTAGCAGGACAACCACCAGCCGGTCAGCATCTCTTTGCAGTTTAGTCGTAACATTCTGAAGCTGAGTCCAGGATCCTGGAGAGGCTGGTACTTCGTCGCAGCCCGCTCCATCTCCGTCGGTGGACGACCTGTGGGTGACCGCAACTGGTGGTCTCCAGAGGGGTACGTACTACGGTACGGGCTCCTATGGCGCCCTGGTTGCGACGCAGTCATCTAGGGAGTCCCTGACAGCTGCGTATTCCACACACCCCTCGCAGTCGCAGCCCTCGCAGTCGTCGGCCAGAGTCCAGGAGGCCGTCCAGGAGGCCGTTGACCGTCAGATTGCGTCTCTCCGTGACGACTTGCTACGAAGTATGGAGGAGCAGTCCCGGTCCCAGCCGCAGGCGGACGATCCGATGCTCATCGCACGATTGGATATGCTCGACCGCAGCATGATGGAGCTACGGGAATTGACAAATGATATTAGAGCCTCCAATAATCCCAACATCATGGAGCTGCAGGCGTCACAGCTATCGATGGACGAGAAGCTGACGAGGATGCAGGATTCAATGGGTCATAGCAGTACGAGGCTGTTATCTACCCTGGATTCTTACAACCAGCGACTCGCAGACTTGGAGCGGGCACGGCCTCCACCGACGTCACTGCCTTCTCCATCGACATCGGTATCGATTCCACGGGATGAGTATGAGGAGTTCTTATCCTTCAAGCGCGCCGTTGGTCAGCCTCTTGCAGATCCGCAGTAGTATAGTTATTTTTATTATTATTTAGGATGCGATTGTATATTATGAATTATTGATACTTCAATAATAGGCATGATGTATGATGCTTCTTGTGGTCTTTAATTTTTTAGTTAATTTAATTGGATTATATAGTTATCTTGCATATCCACATTTAATTGGATTGATACTTCAACAATGCTTCTTGTGGTCTTTAATTTAATTGGATTATATAGTTATCTTGCATTCAACAAAAGCTAACCGAAGATTGATCTAGACAAGAGGAGCATGAGCAGGAGGATGTTGCCATTAGTCTCATGATGCTCTCTAGAGACGCCGGATACTGGGGATCCAATCCTGCCGAGTCGTCGGACAAGAATTCTACAATCTTGGAGGAGGAGTCGAAGAAGGGTGGTTCTTGTGGTGTCAAGAATAGGGGATGGAGGAGGAGGAATACTAGATTGGATCATGTTGGTGTGTGTGATGAAGATGGTTACGGTGCTAGATTGGGGAAGAGCCGATACGAGTGTGCCTCTTGCAAGAAGAGCTTCCACTCCTACCAGGCCGTAGGCGGGCACCGTGTGAGCCACAAGAGGCTCAAAGGGGGATGCTGCAGCAGAGGAGGCGAGCGTACTACTAGCCCATTGGATGTCGTCGATCCGACAGTTGTCTACAGTGGAAAGGCTAAAACTGCAAGGAATCACCAATCTGGACACTATTTTTTTTATTTTATTTTTAAAATTAGCGACGTTTTTAGCGACGTTTAGCGACATTTAGCGACGTTAAGTTACATCGCTAAATACGTCGCTAATTAGCGATGCTGTAACAAGTCGCTAAATACGTCGCTAATGATGTCGCTATACGTCGCCAATTGTTGACATGGCAGTATAGCCAGGTCATTAAAGACGTCGGTGTAACGTCGCTATAGACGTCGCTAATAAGCGACGTTTAGCGACTTTAATAAATGTCGCTATTTAGTGACTTGGCGTCGCTAAACGTCGCAAAAATTTGTGACACATTAAAGTCGCTAAAAACGTCGGTATAGCGACGTTTAGCGACATTTTTTTTTGGCGACTTGGATTTTTTCGACAACTTTATAACGTCGCTAATTACGTTGCTAAACCAAATTAGCGACGACATTTTGTTATTTAGCGACATTTTTTGACGTCGCTAATTTGACTTTTTCTGGTAGTGGGATAACTCAAGACGTGGAACAACATGTCCAGCCAGAACCACCATTGTACCTACAGTGGCAGTCCCGCCAGTAACCACCAATACATAAAGTGATACACAGGCCCTGATGGGGATCATCAGGCAGTTACTAGCATCTCATGAGCGATGGGATGACGCTCTCACCCAGTCAGTACATGAGGCCTTAGAGAGAGGCGGGCATCGTGCCCCCAACTCAGCAAGAAAATTCAAGCACCTCCAACCTTGGTATTTTTATGGTAACGAAGATATGATTGCATCAGATGCATGGCTTCAGGACACTGAAGCTATCCTAGAGGCAACAGGAGTGCCTGACATAGAGCAAGTATCAGTAGTTCGACTATAATTACTAGACATGGTCCAAGACTGGTGGGCAGCACATATGATTTCTCTGACATTACCCGTCCCTTGGGCCGTCTTCAGCGAGAGGTTCCAAAGGAGGTACTTTGACGCGGTATCACGTTATGACCTTCAGCAAAGGTTTAATAACTTGAAGCAGATAGGCAGGACTGTCGACGACTATGCGGCATAGTTCTGCAGACTAAGTCAGTTTGCTCCCACCTTGGTGGCCACCGAATTGGATAAAGCTAGGAGGCTCCAGGAGGAACTTCACATGGAGATCATATTGATAGTAGAACAACATAAGTTCTAGACTTTTGACGCTATATTGCGACCAACAAGGAGGCATGAGTATACCTTCTAAAGAATCGTGGATAGAACTAGAGGAAGGAAGATGAGCCACACCTCATGAGGGTCTTACTCCCAGTCTTCATCACCAGCCCCGACAGTTAGGGCCTTAACCATTGGATCTCCAAGGAGGCCAGCATCAACAACCTCGGTCCAGTAAACGGCACCAACTCGACCCTAGCAGCAGAGGATATCTTCTTTAGTAGGGTGTTATCATTATGGAAAACTTGGGCACGTATTTTCTGAGTTCCGTAGAGCAAAGAAATGTGTTTAGCATATAGAGCTCCAGGACATAGAGTAGGATCTTGCCCACATAGATCCAGTTCATCATCGTCTTCCTCTGTGGGACCACAGTATAAGGCTCCAGTGCCGGCTCAGCAGAACCAGGGTAAGAGGCCCTTGCCGACCCAATCTCAAGTATACCAGCAACAAAGCCCACAATAGTATGCGCATGCCCAAGCTCAAGCATAGGCCAGACAAGGAGGTCCACAACAGAGAGGACCAGCACCGAGAGGATGAGGTCATGCAATGGCACTAATTATGGAAGAGCAGTTAGCTTCATATGAAGTAGTAGCAAGTACCATTCTCGTCAACTCTCATTCAGCTTCAGTATTATTTGATTCAGGTACATCATATTCTTTTATGTCTGCACGATTTATGATACGAGTTGGTTTAGAACCCGAATCCTTATCAGTAAGACTCAATATACTTACTGGTAACAGTATCGTGACAGTCGATAGGGTTTATGCATCGTATCAAGTCGTAGTATGCGGGCAAGAATTTCCTGCCAGGTTGATAGAATTTTCTATGGAAGATTATGACATCATCTTAGGCATGGATTGGTTGAGTGCTCGATACACAACGATAGATTTCCATGCTGGGAAGGTTATTTTTTGTATTCCCCGAGAAGAAGAATTCTCATTTTCTTGAGGCGAGATAGAGTCTTCACCAGCAACCTTAAGAATGGCAGTAGCAGAAGAAGTACGATTCCCCAGAGTTGTTAATGAATTTCCAGAAGAACGTTCAAGCATGCCATCAGAAAGAGAAATTGATTTTACCATCGATTTATTTCCCAGAATAGCCCCAGTATCAAAGAGAGTCTAAAGGATGATGCCTTCAGAGTTAGAAGTCTTGTACCGAATGATTGAAGAGTTGAGAACCAAGGGATTCATTCATGCTAGTGGATCACTTTAGGAAGCTCCGATGCTACTTGTAAAGAAGAAGGATGACACGTCATGATTATGTGTTGATTATTGTACCCTCAATGCGGTAACTATCAAGAATAAGTATCCATTGTCTCAGATAGATGACTTCTTCGACCAGCTTAATGGCACGACCGTATTTTTGAATATTGATTTACATCCTGGATATCATCAGATCAGAGTCAGAGAGCAAGATATACACAAGACGTCGTTCATGTCAAGATATGGCCATTGGGAGTTTCTAGTGATGCCCTTTGGAGCAACCAATGCGCCAGCAGTATTTATGGATCTTATAAATCATTTATTTATGCCTTATCTGGACAAGTTCATGATATTGTTTATCGATGAAATCTTGGTGTACAATCAGAGTGAAGCAGAGCACGAGTAGCATCTTCGTGTAGTTCTTCAAATTCTCAGAGAGCATAAGTTATATGCAAAGTTCAGCAAATACGAGTTCTAGATTGATCATATTTTCTATTTATGCCACATCATTGCCAGAGGTAGAGTGGAGGTAGATCCCAAGAAGATAAAAGCCGTTGAGACGTGGCCAGTACCCAAAACAGTTACAGAAGATCGCAATTTCTTATGATTAACAGGATATTACCGACGATTTATGGCATACTTTGCTAGAATTTTTGCACCCTTACACAGCTAACACAAAAGGATATGCACTTTGATTGGACATATGCATGTCAAACCTCTTTCAAGAAGCTTAAGCAAAAAAATATTACAACACCTATTTTGACGCTTTCGAACGGGACATATGGATTCACAATTTATTGTGATGCATCCGGCAAGGAACTGTGGTGCGTTCTAATACAGCAAGGCAAGGTTATAGCTTATGCATTCTAGCAGCTTCGGGATCATAAAAGAAATTATCTAATGCACGACTTGGAGTTAGCAGTAGTTTTTGCCCTCGAACTTTGGAGACATTACTTATATGGAGATCGAGTAGAGATTTATACCGATCATAAGAGTTTGAAGTATGTCTTTACCCAGAAGAATCTCAACATGAGACAAAGAAGATGGCTGAAGTTGATGACAAACTACGATCTTGACCTTCGGTATCATCCAGGGAAGGCTAATATGGTAGCTGATGCCTTGAGACAGAGAGCAGGAGCTTATTTTCTCATAGCGCAGCGAAAGATTTTAGAAGATATTCTAAAGATGAACTTAGAAGTAGTATTGCCTGTAAACACAACATTGATGGCTGTAAACACCTTGATTTTTCAGAATAATTTTAATATAATTTTTCCCATATTTTCAGTATTTTTTGGATGAAGAACCAAGGTAATTGTGATTAAAAGATTTTTAAATGATATTAATGGATATTAAAATATTATGGAAATAATATTTTATGGTGTAAAATGGAAAACCGGACATAGGGTAATTTTTTGTGAATTTATTGGACTCCGGAGACAGTTTTAAAGCCCTAAAAACTATTGGAAATTTAAACCAAACCAAACCTGACTGAACCAAACTGAACCGCTAACTGAACCGAACCAGGCCAACCCAGCATAGCGGGTCGGGTCGGGTCGGGTCGGATCCGAGTCAAACCGGACCCGGACTCGAAACCCATACAGAACCCTAATTCTAATCGGGTCGAAAATACTGTTCTGACCCGGCGGCGCCGTATAAAGCCCCCCCTCGACTTCCGTGCCCAGCGCCGCAACCCTAATAATTCTCCCCCGACCCGCAACCGCTCCGGTCACTCCGCCGCCGACCCGAACTCCACAACCAACCTTCCCCGCTCAACCCCCACCGTCGACCACCGATCGACGCCGCTGCAACCTCCTCCTCTCCCCACGATCCCGACCATTTCCACCGATCAAAACCCCTAGCCGACCGCCCACTCGCTGCCCTAACCCACTGCCCGGCACCACCTCCCTCCTCAGCCCTCAGCCACCGACACTCGAAGCCCTCGAGAGCCCCGCTCCGCCTTGCTCGACAACAAACCCCAATGTCGCCACCGCCTCCGCTCGCGTCGACCCGTCCGGCAAAGCCAACCACGGCAGCGTAGTCTCTGGCGCACCACCCCGCTGTCTCGATCAGAGCCCTAGAGCAGCAGACACACGGACACAGGAGCTCTCGACCAGGACACGAGTAGGACACGGACACGAGAATTCAGACTTCTCGAAGCCCTATTCAGGGAATGTTTCCTCTCTCCTCATGATTACGTTTTTGATTTCGTCTACTGCAACACATAGACTGTATAACCCTCTCGATGTCCGTGCAACCAGCTCGGTGCGGTGCGTCCTGTGGTGATCGCAAACCGCGATCCAAAAACAGAAAAACTAACGCCATGTTTTACCCCAGAACTGAGTGCGCTCCGCTAAACGGGATAACTTGGTCGCACGCGGTCTTTACCGAAACGTGCGCGACGTTGATATGGACGTGCGGGATTTCGCAGAAGTTGATTCGGATGTGCGTGCACACCGAAATCAACGCGTATCCGACGACAACGCCCCGTATCCGTCCATTCTGGAGCACGCTGTAACTTTGTGTACACACGTCGGATTGAGACAAAACTTGCGTCATCAGACTCGTAGCAATACGCTGGTCCTGTGACCCAAGTTTGGTTCGATTCTGAGAACGTTGACAAAATTGCGTATCGTGGGCCCCACCGGCTCTACTTGATGGGCGATTTTGTGATCGGCTCATCGGAATCCAATTCTGGAAGTTCCATTGGGTTCGTATCATCATTCCTGACCTATTAACACTGAGTTTGAGAAATTTGGAGACCTTTGACCCTGACACGCTTTTCGGTGCAAAGTGGCCCACATATGGACCCCGCTTTGGCCCAGAAATATTATTTTTGCCCTTGTGTCCAAATTGGACTTAAGGACAGGCGTTTCTAGCTATTTGATATCTTCTGAGACTGTTGGTGATGTTTATTACATCTTTTGGAGGAGTGCCTACATGATCCACTGATACAGGTACGACTGTTGGTATTCAAACCCCAGGCAAGTTTACCTTGCTAAACTCTGCAGTATTGTTACATATTTTCCTTGCTTCATTATATTACTGTTCATGCTTAACCTAGGACCGTGTGACATACTTAGTGTCCGATTATTAGTCGGGTGCCAACCCTGTACGCAGAGTTGTGTATTGTCATCTAGAGATGGACATTCGTGACCCCTTTACATTCTCGTACTGGTCTTACCAAGTACACTATAACCCAGGATACTTGACACTTTACATGAGACAGGATCTTCCTGAGATATTCATGGTGATTCTGTATAGGATACAGGACTTGACAAAGATACTATATTCATAGATATTTATGACTTGTTGCATTAGCTATGATCGTGCGTGACATGTACATGAGACGTTATGGACATAAGACGTGTGGTTACATTGGGTGGGAAGAGACACACAGGCTACATGCTGATCATACATATATATCCCCTATTATTATGAGGTGCAAGACTCTGAAACCCGAGCTTGGCCCATTATTCATTATCACTGCTACCCGGCTCCCCGACACAGAGCTTGTAATGGTTTCAGCCTGAGTTCTAGTGCTGCTCTCATCTTGCATATCACTTAGCTGGTTATTTAGTGTTCCCCTATTGTTCTATTTATTACTGGAGAGACACACAGGTTACAGGTTGACTATCTTATGCCAGCTTTTCAGTCTCCCACTGAGCTAGACCACCTCATGATCTCACTGCTACCGGCTCCCCTACACAGAGCTTGTAGTTGTTTCAGCCTTAGTACTTTTGATGCTCTCTCCTGTATTTCACACAGATGGTTACATACTTACCCTATTTATACTCATTATTTGCTGCACTGCTTATATTTTGGCTTGTATTATTATCTGTACCTTACTATGTCTCCTGAGGACCTGGATCTGGATTATGTCCCCAGGATTTGTAGACAAGATCTATCCCGAGGTATATGGGACCGCAGCAGGAGCTGATACAGGAGCTGTACCGACATCCGAGGATGAGGTGTTAGCTGAAGACTTTTCCTGAGCATCTATGTTTCATGCTCAGTATTTACTTTATTCAGTCATTTATATTCTGGTCTGTTGAACCATTGTATTAGATTTTATCGGGTTGTTTCCCGAAGCACTTTGTTGAGACTGGTTGATGATTTACATTCCTTATATTCTGTGGATCATATTTTATTCTTGTATTGATGAGATTAGTTGTGCCATATTGTCGTAGACTTTATTATACAACTTAAGTATGCCCTGATGGATCCATTAAATTGGGTTTGTCCATCGGTGCGTGCTGCTGTCCATTGCCACGTGTCTAGTCCCTCGGTATTTTGGGACTGGGGCGTGACATGGTTTTTGTGGTGGCCCATGCAGGTCTATGACTAAATTATTCAGTTTTAACTTAGGGACCGAACAAGCCTGCCATAAGGATAGGATAAGTTATGGGATCTCATCCATTATTTGAACCATTTTTGAACTCTATGTCGAACTCGAATTTGTTACTTAATTTGCATCCTGTATTGACTCCTCTGAGCGTTCTTATAGTTTATCTTTTGGTTTCAGAGTAATGGATCCCAGGAACGGAGATGATATTCCCTTGGATACACCACACGACGCTGTGGTTACTTATGTAGACGGAGTGACACCAGGCAACGGAGGACAAACATCGCAGAGCAATCAAACCGGTCAGCGTAATCCAAGGTTCCGGCGAGATGACATCCCACCTCCGCCACAGTTCACTCCACAGATGCCAGTTTTCCCGCCAGGACAAGCCATGGACAGGCAACAGATATTTCAGATGATGTATGCCATGATGCAAGCCCAGCAGCAGGTTCAGCAGGAGGCTCATCGCTACGAGGCAGAGTATTTGAGAACCAGCCTGGTATCCGCATTGGAGCAGGCAAATCCACCAGCGAGGCGATCAGAGACGGGATCTATCACCGATTTTCGTCAGCTCAAGCCTCGTATATTCTCTGGTAAAGAGGGGCCAACAGAAGTTCATGAATGGCTCACGAACATACAGCACCAGTTGGAAGCAGCTGAACTTCCGAGAGAGAAATGGATGACTGCAGTCAGGATGCAGTTAATTGAAAATGCACATCATTGGTGGTTAGCAGAAGAGAGGAGGCTCGGACAGGACCGAGTCACTTGGGAAGAGTTCTCCAGACTCTTCCGAGAGATGTATATTCCAGCTGTAGCACGGTCGGAGCTCAGAGACAAGGCAATATGACAGTGGAAGAATATAATACAGAATTTATTCGCCTAAGTCGCTTTGCCCCAACCTTGATTTCGACAGAGGAAGAGAAAGCTGAGAAGTTCTTTGATGGACTGAAGTTTGAGCTCCAGAGATTGATTGGATCGGTCGTACCTACATCATATACCGACGTTCTCGCAGCAGCACGATGCATGGAGCGTGTCACTAGAAGGGAGTCAAATTTGAAGAGGCCAATCACATCAGCACCATCCATGACAGCACATGGGGATTCTGCAAAATGGACCCAGAGGAGTATGCCAGATAGAGCAGCACACAGGGCCATATCTGTCACGCCCCAGTCCCAAAATACATAGGACTAGGACACGTAAGCATGCCAGCCGCATGGATATGGTAACTCCAATATATTGAAACCAAATCCACACGTACGTTGTATTATGAACATCAAATCCACAAGTGGTATAACATATGTCACAAGTCACAGGGTACAATCTAAATCTCATCCACCAAAATCAAATATAAATAATAACCAACATCTATGAAACTAGATCTCAATAAGAAGTATCTAAGGATGATAGTTGGATGGAAACAAATCCACTACCAACTCGAATATAAGAGAAATACAAGATGAGTACAACACAATAAACACTATATAAGTATACCAACTATCAATCACGGGCTCGAAGAGAAAACATCCACGAAGCATCTATAACCATCCAAATCTGCGCTCCTGCAAATACTCAAGAACAGGTACACCTGGCAGCGGACCAGGTCCTCAGAGGGACATAACAAGATACTTAAACACATGCCAATAAAGTACTGAAATAAATATCCAAAGGGGTCGCCTAACCGTCTAAGTGAATGCAGTTAAGAACTACTTTCCCAACGCGTGGGCTATCTGGCTAAAATGGGATTGGCATAGTTCTCTTGGAGATCCAGGGGCCTACAAAAGCACGACGTCTTTCGAACACCGGAGGCCCGCCTGATAATAATATAATATATAGTGGTCATCATGACCGCGCATCTCCGGCGGAGCGTACGGGTTACACAAGGAAAGTGCAACGGAGCCCACACGTCTTACTTGTTGTTCTTCCCACCCCATGTTCTAAGCATGTCACATCCATGACACGATAATACCTCTAATAACTGCCAAGTCTACTAGAATGCAAAGTTTCTAACATCAGTTATTCCTAACGCACGGCCCACACGTACAAGAGGACAACCTGCACGCAAGTCCGTGATCTACATGAGACTCACAACTCGTGTAACAACTGTGTCACGGCCAATGAACCTAATGATGCTACATGATAATGGGGTAGTCTCATAAACAGGTCAATGCAAATACATAAATAAAAATATATCGCGACGACACCGTCATGCGCATTTTTATATAACAGTTAAAATATATGAACTAAAGACAGAAAATAAAGATGCATGCAGCATATAGAATATAAATAACAGTACAATGGCAAGGTATACTTGCCTGGCAAGAAAGCTGTGCTGTACCAATAACCTGCTCCAAAAGTCGCGCAGAATAAATCCAACATCCTGATGAGTTTTTCCTGTTAACAGGTTGATTCTACACTCGTATGCAGATCTCTTTGAGGGCCATACAGAATCCTCAATGTTGTATCTTTTCTCCACAGTCGCCTCTGGCCAGGGGACCTCCTTGCATTCTAACACCTCCAGTTGGCAAAGATGCCATCCTTTAATGAAATCTTCAGAAACAAATCTTGGAGCAAGATTAACTGGAAGCATGTAATGAGAAATTATTCCAACTGGCACAGGAGCAGCAGTAAGAGCAAGATAAAGCTTTTTTACCTGTTTTTCCCCAATCATTCCATGAAAAATAGAGCAGAAATCCTTTGTTCAGCCCTCGGTGCAATTATCTATCTGATGAGTTGTCAACAAAGGAGTTTCCAATTCCAGGGCTCGAGAAGCAAATGTTGCACAACTTTCCTCAATGTTATCCGTTGTTCCTCCTACCGAGGTGCCTGTTGGTTTATCAAGGACCACATAGGAGTCAGCAACTGCAATGATTCTGGACTTCCAATCAATTTTATAGCACCTTGGGAAGCGTTTTGGGTGCACATGTACACGTAGATAAGTTCCAGCTTCAACAAATTCATTAACATCTGTTATCTTGAATGTCTTCTTTGCTTCCCTCACAGTTTTTCCTTTAATAGATGATCTCTTTTCCAACACTGATGGCTCTGTTACTTCTTTGCAGGTCTGAATTTGTTCAGGTGTTGCAGTTGGAGGAGGCGTTGGGCACACTAATGCATAATATACAGCCCCAAAATGGATAAGATAGAGGAGGGAGGTTCAAACTTCTACAGATATAATCAAGAACCACTCCGTCCTCTGAAACTACGAGGTGCTCAACCCGAGGCGGCCTACTCTGCGTGGGGCATGGGAGCAAGCGACTGTATTCAGGATACCCATTGGTAGGCTCCGGCGTGGGGGAATGCACGAGAGAGGCCCTCTTCTTCCTCATCGGAGCCCAACTCAGGTCCTTCTTGGTGCGGCGGCTCACCACCGACAGAGCGCACGAGAGGAGGGGTTGGGTTCTCCGAGTGGACCTCCATAGACGTATGGGGTTGGAGTTTAGGAAAAGCGAAGCAGCAACCGCAGCCATAGCCGAGGAATTTGGAATTCCTAGTATCTCCGGCGAGGTCTCGGCCGGGGAGGCTGAAGGAAGAGGATGAACAGGAGGAAGGGAGGGAAGTCGGCTAAGAGGAGTTGGGTTAGGCTTAGAAAATAGGAAAAAGAAGGGAAAATAAAGGAGATATTTATATGCACAGTAAGGGGGTTGACCTAGGAATAGTTTGACTGGTCAACCCCTCTTGGGTTGGGCCTTGGGCTTACATGGGGATATTTGGAAGGGCTATAATTGCATGATTAAAATACAAGGATGGGGTTAATAATAAATGGGGGCGATGTGAGCGTTGTACGTCCGAAAATTACGAAAAAATTCCGGTGAAGGGGAAAGATAGATTTCTTTATGAATTGTCCAATGGTGGGGACACCTAAATACATTTTTACATAAAAGCCCCCCCCCCCCAACAATTAGAAAATTGCACAAAGGCAAAAATTAGATTTAATTAATTAAATCAAATGCGCATGATATTCTGAAATTAATTAGAAGTACAGGGAAATAAAAATAGGCGAAACAAAGGGTCTGGGACGTAGAGGATACAGAGTAGATTATTAATAAAATTCAGGTCGTACAAAACGGTCAAGATTGGGTTCACGATTTTGATTGGGACGCACAACGGTACAAAATTAGAATTTATTTATAATTAATAAATAACGTCCGCGACGTTTATTGTGCGACTAAAATATAGCACCAGAGAGCAATATTATAAGTTGCACAAGGGTCAGAATAGTAGGCGAACATGTCTAGGATGAGATCGTGAAGTTTTTAGATAGGCAATGGCTAGTGAGGTACTCCAATTACCGAAATACGGTAAGGTGCGCTACGCATTATTTAATTATTGCATAATTAAATAAAAGACGTGTTCTAATTCCAATTGGGTTCAAACTAGCCCTAATTTCACTATCTAAGCCAAGTAGCCCTAATTTTGGGTGAGGGGGTTTACAATCTACCCAACTTAAAATAATTTTGTCCTCGAAATTAAAATAAGGTATAATTTGTTAAATTATTCACATTCGTACATAAGGTACGTCAATCGCAATCTCTTCCAAAAATTTAAATAACAAAATCTATTCAAATCTATCATGATCACTTCAAAATTAAGATAACCACTGTTTAAATCAAAATTCAACCTGTCGTAATCTTTTCTCGATTTTTAAATAATCAACATCCAAATCTAACTCAAGTCTATATGACATCCCACATCAAAATTTATATCACAATTTCCAACTATCATAATCTCCTCTAGACTTTGAACAATAAATAATTCTAATCAAATCTTATTCCTATTCTCAACTTAAGAATTTTGTACTCTTCAAATATTTAACTCAATTTACATCCTCAATATTTCAAATAGGTGACCCAACAATCAAACTGAACTTTTAATTCAAATCATCAAATTATAAAATTTAAATCTAATTCCCCAATTGTTCAAGTCTAAAATTCTATATTTATCCTCAAAATTTAAATCGATGATTCATCCTTAAATATTCAAAATTTAAATCATGTGCTCAAAGTATAAATATATGGTCCACAATATCAAGATTTTAAAATTCGTTAAATCCTCATTATCTTAATCCTTCTTTTAAAATTTCTCAAAATTAAAATGACTTGAATCTTCCAATCTAATCTTACTTGATCACAATCTAAAAAAAATTCCTCTCGAGTTGCCAATGCACTGCTACCTAACTTAGAATTTACCCATCTATCACAGAAGGCTATATTCCTTAAGAAAAATATTCCTTAATTTATTCACTCATGTCATTCAATCCTCAAACTTCAACGCCGATTATATCATATATGATATGTCCTTAATTATAAAAGACTAATCCTCAAGTATGTGATCGGCCTACGGGGTATATCTAGTACTCTCCGTGTATTAAACTTATACCAAGCACAAGGTTTCGTCTTTCCGAAATAAGGGAAGACGGAGACCAATAATAAAGAGTTCAAGGGCGAGGTAATAGAATGCAAGTATAGGGATCAAGGTGTTTCAAGGAATCCAATGGAAATTGTCAAGGCAGTTGTGGACTGAAATCCTATTTGGTAAATCCGTATTCGCATGCTCGTATTAGTACAGTTATGTAGCCGATACGATACGCTTAGACATGTCTAGGGCAAGTATATTCGTCTACTAATCACTACATGTCTCAGTCCACGTAAAGTAGTTATGCGAAGGGCGAACCAAGCGCACTAAGGTTAGCTAGACCCTAATATACTGATTCTGAAATATATTATTGTGGGCCCCCAATAATACGTATGTCATGAACAAGCTCGATAAAGAATAAGCTTGCAAAAACTAGGCTATAATAGCAGCATAAGTCAAGGTAGTACAGCAAATATGAATACGCTAGATTATGATGAAAGAAGGTTCATAACAATTCAAATTCACAAAAACAAAAGCAAAATAAGCAATAATAATGAAAGACTACACAATCTCTACAGTTGTCATACTAATTCCTTGTCTAAGTCGTTAGTCGACCAAATAGGGACATGGACCTCTAAATTCTATCGTCTGAATAAACACTGTCGTCTTTGCTAGCATACAATTAATGTCATTCAGTTAGACTTCATCAATGGATCACAAGGGCTACGTGATACTAGGTGGTGAGGTATACTATTCAACTTTAAAATAATTAAACTAATACGGTGACAGTCTTAAGAGGGTCCTACAAAATAATCTTGTACATGCAAATAAAACAGAAACTCTTTATTATGGTATATGAGGAAAGATCTTGGTATTTATTAGGGTCTCCTATTGCATTATATAGGTATTGGTCATCTTAAGTCTTAATCATAGTGCTTATAGAACAAGTGTCAATAGTAAGAATGGAAGGTTACTAGTCTCAAGGAAAAAAGGGAATACAACTCGTAATAAGGTGGGGTACATGCTACGCAATTTAAAACTAAGGGATACCCATAAAATTATGATCTAGATGAATACTCAACTATCAAGTTCTAACTACAAGGAACGCAATTCAAAATTCAAGATTACAACTATGACTATAGCAAACTATATATCCTATCGTAGAATACAATCACTTGGTCTTATAATTAGAGGCGTCAGGTGGCACGAATTGAAAGATGGAGAAAAAAAGAACATAGCTTAGTCGTCGCGCGATTAGCGAACGTTAAGGCCACAGGGGAACAATATATGAAATTAAATGGAGGGCTCTAGATAGCATCATGGTTTCCTAAGGAAAAGGGGTATGCTAGTCTCTGTGTTTAAGGTATGATTAGGAAAAAGTGTTAATTACATTCCTCCAGGCTTCCTAGGGTGCTGTCTACTAATAATAAGACAATGATCTAAGTTTTACAGTTCCCCAATACTATCCAATTATGAAGGTTAGGTTCAGTCCTAATGTTCAATATTGGTTCTCCATTGGTTCCTCAATACTAGGGTCAAACATTATGGTAAAACTTCTAACTAACTCTAGTAGTGTCTATACTACTCTCAAGTCTTCATAATACATCAGGGGTAATGGTAAACCAATTCTAAGGATAAGTAATTCTAGGGTTCACTAGATATTCTAAACTTAGTGGTGTGTCTATATTCTCGTTGTATTCTTAATAGGTGTGCTACTCTAATTATCATCCTAATAACATGGGTTCCTATATTCTAGCAGAAGGCCATATGTACTCAAGGAACTTATTAGGGAAGTACAGGAATCAAGCAGGATACAATTGTTCGAATAGATCATAGAGGAGGAAGGTGAATCATAGTCAATTATGGATGAGATCCTATACTCTAGTCCTATGTGCAGGCTTGTTCGGTACAGTAACGTAACCGAGACAATATGCTCTCGACCTGAATGGGCCACCACAAAAACATGTCATGCCCCAGTCCCAAAATACATAGGACTAGGATACGTAAGCATGCCAGCCGCATGGATATGGCAACTCTAATATATGGAAATCAAATCCACACGTACGCTGTATTATGAACATCAAATCCACAAGTGGTATAACATATGTCACAAGTTACAGGGTACAATCTAAATCTCATCCACCAAAATCAAATATAAATAATAACCAACATCTATGAAACTAGATCTCAATAAGAAGTATCTAAGGATGATAGTTGGATGGAAACAAATCAACTACCAACTCGAATATAAGAGCAATACAAGATGAGTACAACACAATAAACACTATATAAGTATACCAGCTATCAATCACGGGCTCGAAGAGAAAACATCCACGAAGCATCTATAACCATCCAAATTTGTGCTCCTGCAAATACTCAAGAACAGGTACACCTGGCAGCGGACCAGGTCCTCAGAGGGACATAACAAGATACTTAAACACATGCCAATAAAGTACTGAAATAAATATCCAAAGGGGTCGCCTAACCGTCTAAGTGAATGCAGTTAAGAACAACTTTCCCAACGCGTGGGCTATCTGGCTAAAATAGGATTGGCATAGTTCTCTTGGAGATCCAGGGGCCTACAAAGGCAAGGCATCTTTTGAACACCGGAGGCCCGCTTGATAATAATATAATATATAGTGGTCATCATGACCGCGCATCTCCGGCGGAGCGTACGGGTTACACAAGGAAAGTGCAACGGAGCCCACACGTCTTACTTGTTGTTCTCCCCACCCCATGTTCTAAGCATGTCACATCCATGACACGATAATACCTCTAATAACTGCCAAGTCTACTAGCATGCAAAGTTTCTAACAGCAGTTATTCCTAACGCACGGCCCACACGTACAGGAGGCCAACCTGCACGCAAGTCCGTGATCTACATGAGACTCACAACTCGTGTAACAACTGTGTCACGGCCAATAAACCTAATGATACTACATGATAATGGGGTAGTCTCATAAACAGGTCAATGCAAATACATAAATAAAAATATATCGTGACGACACCGTCACGCGCATTTTTATATAACAGTTAAAATATATGAACTAAAGACAGAAAATAAAGATGCATGCAGCATATGGAATATAAATAACAGTACAATGGCAAGGTATACTTGCCTGGCAAGAAAGCTGCGTTGTACCAATAACCTGCTCCAAAAGTCGCGCAGAATAAATCCAACATCCTGATGAGTTTTCCCTTTTAACAGGTTGATTCTACACTCGTATGCAGATCTCTTTGAGGGCCATACACAATCCTCAATGTTGTATCTTTTGTCCACAGTCGCCTCTGGCCAGGGGACCTCCTTGCATTCTAACACCTCCAGTTGGCAAAGATGCCACCCTTTAATGAAATCTTCATAAACAAATCTTGGAGCAAGATTAACTGGAAGCCTGTAATGAGAAATTATTCCAACTGGCACAGGAGCAGCAGTAAGAGCAAGATAAAGCTTTTTCACCTGTTTTTCCCCAATCATTCCATGAAAAATAGAGCAGAAATCCTTTGTTCAGCCCTCGGTGCAATTATCTATCTGATGAGTTGTCAACAAAGGAGTTTCCAATTCCAGGGCTCGAGAAGCAAATATTGCACAACTTTCCTCAATGTTATCCGTTGTTCCTCCTACCGAGGTGCCTGTTGGTTTATCAAGGACCACATAGGAGTCAGCAACTGCAATGATTCTGGACTTCCAATCAATTTCATAGCACCTTGGGAAGCGTTTTGGGTGCACATGTACACGTAGATAAGCTCCAGCTTAAACAAATTCATTAACATCTGTTATCTTGAATGTCTTCTTTGCTTCCCTCACAGTTTTCCCTTTAATAGATTATCTCTTTTCCAACACTGATGGCTCTGTTACTTCTTTGTAGGTCTGAATTTGTTCAGGTGTTGCAGTTGGAGGAGGCGTTGGGCACACTAATGCATAATATACAGCCCCAAAATGGATAAGATAGAGGAGGGAGGTTCAAACTTCTACAGATATAATCAAGAACCACTCCGTCCTCTGAAACTACGAGGTGCTCAACCCGAGGCGGCCTACTCTGCGTGGGGCATGGGAGCAAGCGACTGTATTCAGGATACCCATTGGTAGGCTCCGGCGTGGGGGAATGCACGAGAGAGGCCCTCTTCTTCCTCATCGGAGCCCAGCTCAGGTCCTTCTTGGTGCGGCGGCTCACCACCGACAGAGCGCGCGAGAGGAGGGGTTGGGTTCTCCGAGTGGACCTCCATAGACATATGGGGTTGGAGTTTAGGAAAAGCGAAGTAGCAACCGCAGCCATAGCCGAGGAATTTGGAATTCCTAGTGTCTCCGGCGAGGTCTCGGCCGGGGAGGCTGAAGGAAGAGGATGAACAGGAGGAAGGGAGGGAAGTCGGCTAAGAGGAGTTGGGTTAGGTTTAGAACATAGGAAAAAGAAGGAAAAATAAAGGAGATATTTATATGCACATGTAAGGGGGTTGACCTAGGAATAGTTTGACTGGTCAACCCCTCTTGGGTTGGGCCTTGGGCTTACATGGGGATATTTGGAAGGGCTATAATTGCATGATTAAAATACAAGGATGGGGTTAATAATAAATGGGGGCGATGTGAGCGTTGTACATCCGAAAATTACGAAAAAATTTCGGTGAAGGGGAAAGATAGATTTCTTTATGAATTGTCCAATGGTGGGGACACCTAAATGCATTTTTGCATAAAAGCCCCCCTCCCCAACAATTAAAAAATTACACAAAGGCAGAAATTGGATTTAATTAATTAAATCGAATGCTCACGATGTTCTAAAATTAATTAGAAGCACAGGGAAATAAAAATAGGCGAAACAAAGGGTCTGGGACGTAGAGGATACAGAGTAGATTATTAATAAAATTCAGGTCGTACAAAACGGTCAAGATTGGGTTCTCGATTTTGATTGGGACGCACAAGGGTACAAAATTGGGATTTATTAATAATTAATAAATAACGTCCGCGACGTTTATTGTGCGACTAAAATGTAGTACCAGAGAGCAATATTATAAGTTGCACTAGTGTCAGAATAGTAGGCGGACATGTCTAGGATGAGATCGTGAAGTTTTTAGATAGGCAATGGCTAGTGAGGTACTCCAATTACCGAAACACGGTAAGGTGCACTACGCGTTATTTAATTATTGCATAATTAAATAAAAGTCGTGTTCTAATTCCAATTGGGTTCAAACTAGCCCTAATTTCACTATCTAAGCCAAGTAGCCCTAATTTTGGGTGAGGGGGTTTACAATATCTCTCTCTACTTATTACCACAGCGGCAAGGTAGGTCACATTGAGAGAGAATGCAGACGCAAGTTGGGACTATGCCTGGCTTGCGGATCCAACCAGCATCAAACCAGAGACTGCACCGAGCGCAGAGAGGGAGCACCAAGACTAGCTTTACCCGCACCACGACCAGCTTATCCAGCAGTAGGAGCACCGCAGATAGGAGTTGGAGGAGTCAGACCACCATCCCGAGGAGGAAATCAATAGAGACCACCCCTGGCACCACAGGCAGCTCTATTTCAGCAGGCTCAGCAGCAGCAGAGAGGTCTAGCTCAGGGACGAGGACATGCATTCACATTAGTTGTTGAGGAGGAAGCTACTACAGGCGAGGTTATCACAGGTACTATTTTAGTAGCTTCATTACCAGCTGTAGCTTTATTTGATTCTGGAGCATCGCATTCATTTATAGCAGCTAGCTTTGTAGCCACCCATAGAGTAGATACTGTACCTCTTCCGAAGATAAAGAGAATTCTTATGGGAGGTAGAATTATTCCGGTTAGTGACGTCTGTAGATCATGTTCTGTAGTAGTCTGTGGAAGAGAGATGCGAGCTCAATTTCTGATCTTTTTCATGCCGGATTATGATGTTGTACTTGGTATGGACTGGTTAAGTCAGTACCATGCGACTCTTGATTGCCGACTTGGACGGGTTATATTTAGACCGCCTGGACATCAAGAATTTGAGTTTCTTCGGGGAACTGTAGAGCAAGGAGTTCAGCCTACTCTTAGGGTACTATCTGTAGAAGGGGAGACAGGTTACCCAAGAGTCATATCTGAATTTGTGGATCTATTTCCTGATGATCTTCCAGGTTTACCGCCTGATCGGGAAATAGAATTCACAATAGACTTAACTCCAGGAGCAGAACCTATCACTTCATTAGTAAATCGGCTAGCACCTAAGGAGTTAGTGGAGTTGAAGGAACAGGTTGATGATCTTCTGGAGAAGGAATTTATTCGTCCTAGTGTTTCACCTTGGGGAGCACCCATATTATTTGTGCCGAAGAAGGATGGAACAGTACGGTTGTGCATTGACTACAGGGCACTAAATGCTGCGACCATCAAGAACAGGTATCCCTAACCACGCATTGATGATCTATTCGATCAATTGAGTGGTGCTAGGGTATTCTCGAAGATTGACCTTAGATCCGGCTATCATCAGATTAAAGTAAGGAAGGAGGATATACCGAAGACAGCTTTTAGGACCAAGTATGGACATTATGAGTTCTTGGTAATGCCGTTTGGTTTAACCAACGCGCCAGTAGTTTTTATGAGTTTAATGAACAGAGTCTTTTATCAGTTCTTGGATAAATTTGTGGTTGTGTTCATTGATGACATCCTAGTATATTCCAAGAGCCATGAAGAGCACGAGGAGCATCTCAGAATTATGCTAGAGACCTTGAGACAGGAGAAGTTATATGCCAAACTCAGTAAGTATGAGTTTTGTATGGATAAAGTGCCTTTTTGGGACATATCATCTCAGGAGAAGGACTTTCAGTTGATCCGAAGAAAGTTGTTGCAATAGAGACTTGGCCTACACATACATCAGTTGCAGAGGTGAGAAGTTTTCTCGAACTTGCGAGATATTACCGAAGGTTTGTAGAAAATTTCTCAAGAATTGCAGAGCCTATGACGAAGTTGACACGTAAAGACCAGGAGTTTATATGGACAAAAGACTGCCAGAAGGCCTTTGAAGAATTGAAGAAAAGATTAACAACAACACATGTCTTATATTTTATATGATTTGGTAGACCTCAGCAATCTTATATGTTATTTTAGTGCAGTATTTAATGGTTTGTCCCTTATTTGATAAGGAGGATATATAATTGCATGGTGGATCAAAGAGTTGTGTACATGTGCATGGTGTATCAAGGAGCATATATGATTTACTTACTTCTATAATGACTTCTAATATTTATAGATGGCTGACCTGGTTAGGTGAAATATATATTTTATACCCCGGATGTTATATGACTTATCGACTGATAGCAAGTGATCACTGGTTCAGTAGATTCATGAGAGCCAAAGGATCTGGTATTATTCATGGAGATTGGATTAGTGTCTAGTGCTCGTATTTTTCCTGACCTGATATACATGATACGATGTGAGCAAAGAATTCTACTTGACTGACTGACTTATCATGTATCCTGATTTGACTATTTATATCCGTTCTGATACATTTACTACCTGCTACACGTTCCTATGTGATATGTGTTATATGTTCACTGAGGTGCGACATATCTTACTACGTGCTACGTGTTACATTCTTTCTATACTACGCAATATGTGACATTATATGATTTCTCTAGCACGGACATTGTAGTTGGTCAGTGGTCGTAGCCTAGCGTGGTTGATGTGTATTGCTTGTTGTATTACGCTCTGGATGAATCTAAGTTGGAACCGATGGGAACCAACGTGGATTCGTACACAGCGTACTCGTACCTTGGTACGACATTCTAGGATGATGAGGATTGTGTGACCATGACACGAGATTCTATATAACTATATGGTTAATCAGGTAACTAAAATTGGTAGAAGCATTAGGAGGGAACATAATTTTGAGATTGTGCATAACAGACATCACTCGAATATACACTCGGGGATGTCGGCTGGCCCCCACAGATACTGTGTATCATCCATACTAGTGGAGTGCAGTATCTGATTACTATATGTACTATGTGTTCTTTGTGATCTTAGTACAGTGGCCTTACGAGGGACCGGTGCATATACTATGTGCTACGCGGAGATTATTGGTTCGGCTAGCCTGCTGTATCATAGCATGATGAACCAAGCTATTATAACTCTGACAGACTTTTAACCGATATCGCACGCACTTGGCACTAGAAGGTTGGGAGTTGATCTTGGAGATAAGAAAATTTAGGCTCTGAGAGTTTGCTAACTATAGAATAGAAAGAATAAGAATGGATGAGTTATTGAGGGTGTGGAATTCAATCATATGTATAGGGTGATAGCAAACCGAATTCGACCAGAGTTCGGATTGGATTTAATTTAAATTTTTGAACGTTTAGCCAAGAAATTAGGGGTTTAATAACTGGATAATTTCATTCTACATAGGTGACCGAGTTCGGTCCCAGTTCGACACGAGTTCGGTTGCCTATTCTAGTAAGGTTTGAACTTGAATGTGGGCTGGTTTGGTGGATAAGTTCAAGGGTTTATTTGAGTGGACTTAGGTTATGCCAGTGTGACTCAATGTACATAAGTCCTAGACTCAATAAATATCAAATTATATAACAAACCAAGAGCACTAAATGTCACACCTATTCCAGATTTAGTATTTTTTGAATTTCTAGAATTTAATTTTTTTTCTGATAATGTATTCCTGCTGTATTTTCTCAGGGTTGGTTTCTATTTATTGTTTTATTTTTCTGTTGTTGAGAGAGACTATCTGAGACCAGTAGAATACCCATTGGCATTACTATAGATCTGATTCAGGACTCGCATGTAGAATAGATCCTTGGTTTGGTTCATTTTGGGTGACCACATGCCTAAACCCTCTCTCTCCTCTTTTGGTATATGTATGAGCGTTTCTCTCTCCTCTCTTTCTTCTTCATTTTTATTTCCTTCTTCCTCCTCTTCTTCAAGCTCCCTCTAACCCTAGCCCTAGGAAAAAGTTGTTGTGACTTGGACCGTGAGAGGTAGAGGCTAGGAGCCACCAAATGCAAGTACATCTTACTCAATGGTGAAATCATAATTTTTGGATTTTTATATATATTGTTATTTTAAAAATATTTTGATGAAAAATATTCTCCTTGAGTTGTTGATCATAGTTAGTTCTTGGAGTTTTGAATTTTGATGTATATATTTTTGTAAATCTGAGTTTTAAGTTTAGGGTTTTTATGTGTTCCATAAGTTTTTCTTGATTTTGATCTATTAAAACTTAGTATTTTAGAAACTAGTTATATCTTATGTTAGAGCATTTTATTTTGTGCAATTTGGCTTTTGTTTTACTTGATTTGGAGTTAAAATAAAGTCTTTATGAAGAAAGCAAATTTTTTTATTTTTAGAGCTTTCGTCCATGGCTGAACCTGCTGTTGGAGAAGACGAAGTCTATGCGGCCAGAGAGTCCATTCGGCCAGTGGGTGCATGCGGCTAGAGAGTCAATGCGGCCAGAGAGTCCATGCGGCCAGTGGGTGCATGCGTCCCGAGAGTTCATGCGGCTAGAGAGTCCATGCGGCCAGTGGGTACATGCGGCCAGAGAATCCATGCGGCCAGTGGGTGCATGCTGCCAGGAATTCTTGTGTGTATTTTGTGTTCCCAGTTGATATGTTCTCTCAGTAATTCCTTTTAGTGATTATTGTTGTATGCTTTCTTATGTTGTTACAAGTTTATGATACCAAACAAGTTTTGCATGTGAGTTCACAAGATAAGTTTATGTACAAGTTCTTCATCCTCACGACACCGTAGAAATATTTGTGTATGAAAATCTATTGCATTTGGCATCAGGAAATCGAGCGTAAGTATTGTCCAATGTATCGCGTATCGTGAATATGATGATTCATTAAAAGCTCGTACTTACGACTCGTTATTTTAGGGAGTTATCAAGTATCCTCGACTCAAGAACTCGGAATAATTTAGAATAATTAAACAAGATAAGATTTACTTAAAACATTGGGAGGAAAGAATATTGTGCTACCGGCTACCTCGATCCCCAAGGGCCACATGCGGCATGGACAACCCTACTAGGCAAGGGCTCCATGATTGACCAAGTTTACGTGTGCTACGGCACTTACAAGACAAGTTTATATACAAGTTCATGTTGGTAAAGCAAGTTTAAGATACAAGTTCCAGCTTATGCTTTTGAGTTCATTTTTTGTTTGTGACTAGTAACATGTTGTTATATGATTGAATGTGCATTTAATTTACTAGACAAGCGTACCCTTGGCCATCCGGATTAACTACAGTATCGATGGTAGCAATATTCTTAAAACATGTATTTAGAATTAATGTCTGTAATAACCCTAGCTTGTTAATCATAGCAAGCCGTAAAGTTGTTTGGCCATCCGATGAATGATGTTAGTTTCATTATAGCTCACTCTTCTAGTTTTATTTTCTTCCATCGCGTGGTTAGGGTGCTAAGTTCTGCTCGGGTGAAGGTCTACAACCCCGGTCTTTATTTGGTTTCAGTGTTGTAGTCCCGATCCAGAGTAGTTCCTATGCTCTCTTGTCGTTTGTCGCCTTACTTTTATTTCTGCAGTTATTATCAGTTCTTCCAATATTATTCTTGATACAAGTACGTTGGTACCGTACAAGTCTCAATCTGTATTTATTTCTTATATGTCTTTCTGCTTATGTTGTGATGTGTCTGGTCTATCACCTCGAGCTCCTTTATGGTACTTGTTGCTTGGGTCCTGAACCCACTGGTTTTGCATGGCCAGGTTACCCCGAAGAGAACCAGGATCCACTGTGCATTCAGCAAGATGGCTCACACTCGTAGGACTGCGCTGAAGCTCGCGAGTGGTTTTCCTTCTTCCACCCCTCGTCTTGATTACTTCTTTTGTGGTATTTAGTAAGGAGAAGAGTTAGCTCCTTACATTTTTGAGACTACGGTCAACATGATGTATATATTAGACCATGGCTGGTATATTTGATCATTATTATGAAACTCTGCTTGTGCGGCATTTTGTATTTACTAGATTAATGGTCATATGTGACATATAATTTGGGATGCCTCTTTACTTTCATTATGATATACTCTTATACTTGTGTTGTTGGATTGAGATTATAGGATTTTTTGACCTTAGGACTGATGCCATAGCATGCTAGAGTTCACTCATCTGTCTTCTTGACAACCTTAACACATTACGGCTTACTTCAGTATTTTGCACGGTGCGGTTGGCCATGTTAGTCCCCGTATTTATTCAGTATTCTGGGAGCGGGAGGTGACAAGATTTTCTTAGTGGCCCATGCAGGTCTATTTTTTCAGACTTGTGGGAGGACTCATCTTGTTAGAATCTCAATCCTCTATAAACTTCGATTGAATTCCACTTGCAACATGCACTTCTCGTTCTCCTTGAACTTCAAACTTGCTTGACATGATTGTTCCATTCTCGTCCCTTGTTGATATCCTTGTGTCCTATCCTTCAGGGACACCCTACCTGCTCCTCCTTCTGAGGGTTTCGTTGCACCAATGACTCCAGCTGATCCAGTAGGCCAGGTCCAGATTCCGATATTGAACCAAGTGCAAGCGTTAGTAGCTTTTTATCAGTCAGCTCCGCAAGTCACGTATATCCGACTAGCACAATCAGCTCTACTAGACTTACCGGAACATCCAGTTTAGCCCGCTCTATCATACAAACTAGCCCAGCCAGTCCAGACAATAGCACAATTCTTCCAGTACAACTAGGGCAGACAGGCTCTCAAGCTCTGTTAGAGATGATCCAAGCTATGATGATGGTACAAAAATAACAGAAATAACAACTCCAGCTTCAGCAACAAGTGGTCCAACTTTGCGAACAATTTCAGCAAGGACAAGAACAAACCATCACTACTATTTGCCAGGGAGTTAGAGTAGAACTCGAGAACAGTGGACGTTATACTCAAAACTCGACGACAAATGTTAGTCGCATGCACCAAGCCAAGTTTCTCGGCACAGAAGATGCAGTTTCAGCAGATTCTTGGCTCCAAGACTTTGAGTCCATCCTGGATGCAACCAAGACCCCAGAAGATGAGAAGATAGCAGTCGTAAAGCTACAAGTATCAAATATTTCCCGAGATTGGTAGACAGCACACAAAATGGCGCTTTCAAAGTCCATTGACTGGCAGACATTCAAGAAAAGCTTCCAGGAGAAGTATTTTCACACAACCGCCAAGTTCTAACTCTAGCAACAGTTCATCAATCTCCGCCAGAACACAAGATCGGTCGACCAATATACTGCCGAGTTTTGCCGACTTAGCCGATTTGCTCCTCATATGGTAGCTTCTGAGGAAGATCGAGCCAAGAGATTTGAGCAAGGGTTACATCTAAAGCTTCAGCAATTTATGGTGGATCATAATTATAATACCTAAGATGCAGTAATCAGGGCAGCTAGGTCCTAAGAAATTGCCGGCCAGAGATTAGTAGCAAGGACCGGAGGCCAGAAGAGGTCGCACTCATCACTGAGAAGCAACAATATCCAGCCGTCACCTTTAGTATTATTACTAGACTGCTTTAGGTTCCCCCATACGGAGCCTTTAGTGTCCAAGCCTGGAATACGAGTGATGCTCTCATTTGCATATCACTTAGACGGTTACTATAGCTTACCCTTGAGTAGTATATTATTATGTTGTTTTACCTTGGCACGTTGTTTTTGTACCTTGTTACGTCCTCTGAGGACCTGGTTCGTTGCCAATTTTGCAGCATAGATGGTCGTAGAGTTTTCTGGAGTGGCTGGTGCGCATCACCTTGTCATACAGGCATGGGAACTAGGTACTTATATCATTTCTACCTTAGCTATGTTTACTTATTCTTGTTGTTTACTCATCTGCTGATATAGTCTAGTTTTATAGACTATATTCCTTCCTCGAGTCTATTCGAGCTTGTGTGTTACTAGGCAACCGACTTTAGCACATTTAGTTCTTTGTTGATATTTTATATCATTGTGAATTGAGACATAACTATATTTTATTGTAATACTTAGATAGTACAGCTTATACGTATTCGAGTCGGACAAGAGTCTGGTTGAATACGTAGCTGGCATGTTTACGTTTTCTAAGTCCTATGTATTTTGGGACTGGAGCATGACATCCACTATGTAGTTGAGGGAACTGTGAAGCATAAACCTGCAATCATTCTGATTGGCCCAAGGTCAACACATAGCTTCATTGACACTCGGCTCAGTGAGAGGTAGGAATTAGCCATGACCAACAATAAACCTTTTGAATTATTAGTAGCTAATGCTGACAAGTTGTTGAGTAAGGTACTATGTCCAGAAGTCATTATCGAATGACAAGGGAAGAGAATTAGAGAAGATTTATTATTACTGTCTATAACTGGATTTCACATAGTACTAGAAGCCAATTGACTTAGTACTTTAGGTGATAAGAGTATTTTCATGATCTTACTATAAGTATGAAGATAAGGGGAAGACTGTGCTGTTTCTGGGCATCAAGGCAGATAGCAGTAGCCTCATTAAGCCAGTCCCTAAAGAACTGAGACAGAAACCTCATATTTATGTGATACATTTATGCTCTATCGACACTGACACATATTGCTTTGAAGGAGGAGAAACCAAGGTAGCTGCTTTATTACATCAGTATATCCATCGTTTTGGAGAACTTACAAGACTTCCACCCAAGAGGAACTATGATCACAGGATCCCCCTACTTCCAGGAGCAGCCCCTGTATGTAGAAGACCATACAGACATCCTTATGTCCACAAGAATGAGATAGAAAAGCAAGTGCAAGAAATGCTACACTCAGGTATCATCAGACCAAGTAACAACTCTTATTCATCCCCAATTATTTTGGTTAAAAAGAATTTTGGTACTTGGAGAATATGCATAGATTATAGAGCTTTGAATCAACAAACTGTTAAAGACAATTTCCCATACCAATTATTGAGGAACTTTTTAATGAGTTGTATGGAGCCCAATTTTTTTCTAAACTAGACTTGAGAGTTGGGTACCATCAAGTAAAGATGGCAGAGGAGGATGTTCATAAGACTGCTTTTAGGACCCATGATGTACATTATGAATTTAGTAATGCCCTTTGGCCTAACTAATGGCCCATCAACTTTACAAGCTATGATGAATAAGGAATACCTGAGGAAGTTTGTATTGGTATCTTTTTTATGATATTTTGATATATGGTCCTGATTTAGACGCTCATTTCAAGAACCTGGAGGAAGTTTTCAAAGTATTGAGTATACATCAGTTGAAATTAAGAGGAGCAAATGTTTTTTTTTGCTTAGGAACAGGGGGCTTATTTGGGCCACATTATCTCAGGACAAGGTGTAGAAGTACACCAAGCAAAGGTGAAACTAGTGACAGAATGGCATGTGCCCAAAACCATTAAGGAACTTAGGGGTTTCTTGGGACTTACAGGCTATTACAGGAGATTTATAAAGGGATATGGTACCATAGCTGGACCACTCACACAAATTCTCAAGAAAAATGCTTTTAAGTGGGGTGAGGAGGATCAATGGTCTTTTGAAGAACTAAAATTAGCCCTCACCCAACCACCAGTATTAGCTATGCCAGATTTTACTAAAGAACTTATACTGGAGCGTGATGTTTCTGGGGAAGGAATTGGGGCAATCTTGATGCAGGATGGGAGGCCTATTGCATATTTGAGTCAGCATTTGAAAGGCACAGCTACTTTCCTGACAACTTGTGAGAAGGAGATGTTAGCCATACTCCTTGCTGTTAAAAAATAGAGTCAAAATTTCTAGGCCAGATAATTTCTAATAAGGAAAGACCACAAATCTCTGAAGCACGTCTTAGAACAAAGACTCTACAGATGCCAAATATAAATAGGTTATGAAACTACATGGGTACGATTATAACCGGGGGGGGGGGGGGGGGGGGTGGGGGTGGGGGGGTGGGGGGTACTAAAAGGGAAGAGAGAATAGCGCAGCTGATAGCCTGTCCAGAGTAGAAGACTACATTTGCTACAATCACCACTGTCGATGCAGACTGTATACATCAGTTTAAATCTCAAATGCAGGCCTCTCCATACTATCAAGAGTATCTAACTGTGGACTCAAGGTCAGTTGGACACAGGCAAATACAGTTTGGTAGATGGACTGTTATATTATAAAAACAGGTTGCTAGTTGATCCTCGCTCAGAATTTGTGGCTTTTTTATGCTTAAAAAGCACCATGACAGGTTGAATGCTAGACACTCAGGTTTTATGAAGAGACTTCACAGACTCAAGAAAGTAAGCTATTGGAAGGGAATGAAGGCCAGTGTCAAAACATGTGTGGTCTGTCAGAGGAATAAAACACAAAACATTTCACCTGTAGGTTTATTGCAGCCCTTACCTATACCCAATAGAATTTGGGGAGATCTATGGATTTCATGGAGGGCTTACCAACTAGCTGTCTCAAGCCTACTATTTTTGTGGTAGTGGATGGGTTAACTAAATATACTCATTTGTTTGCTCTTAGACATCCCTCCCTACACTGCTTCCATAGTAGCTCAAGTATTCATGGAGTGTGTTCAAATTACATGGAATGCCAAAGTCAGCTATATCAGACAGAGATGCTGTCTTTACCAACCAATTCTGGAGGGAACTACTTTTTAAAATACAAGGGACACAGCTTTAAGTATAGTACCTCCTATCACTCCCAAACGGATGGGCAGACAGAGGTAACGAATCGATGCATAGAGTGGTATTTGAGATGCTTATGTAGTCACAAACTAAAAAGAGTGGTTTAACCACTTATTATGGGTTCAATACCAATTGGCACTAAATCTACTAAGACAACCCCATTCGAAGCAGTTTATGGGAGATCTCCTCCAGATAATCTCACCTGTATTCCGGAGACAATCCAAGATAAGGATGTGGCAGAGGCTCTAGCATTGAGAGATGATGCTTTACAGTTGCTCAAAGACAACTTACACTTAGCTCAAGACAGAATGAAAAGACTGGCTGATCTTCGCAGAACAGACAAGGAATTTATGGTGGGGGATTTGTTTTGCTTAAGACTACAACCCTACAGACAAATTTCAGTAGGACATCGAAGACCACAGAAGTTATCTCCAAGGTATTTTGGACCTTATCAGGTGGTGGCTAGAGTGGGACAGGTTGCTTCTAAGATTCTGCTTCCAGAGGACTCCCAAATCCACCCTGTGTTTCATGTTTCCCAACTCAAAGAAAAGTTGAGTAGGAGAATCAATGTGCAACCTGGTACACCAACTTTGGGTTACACACAAGGAATAAGGCAGGTGTAGACTTACTGGTTTAGTGGAAGGAAGGATATAAGGATTCTGCTCAGTGGATGCCTTAAGAAGATTTTGTGAAGAGATTTCCCAACTTTGACCTTGAGACAAGGTCAATTTCAATTTTAAGGGGAGTGTAATGATACATACCTCAGCTTAGTATCAGCATTTCACACAACCAAGCACTAGCAGTAGTATATGAGTATCAGAGATTTCTAGTTAGATAGCAGCAGAACAGTTGGTCCCAGTATACAGTTAGCTAGAAGAAGGATCAGCAATTGGGACCCATTCAGCATACGGCCCAGATCAGCAGCTTCCAGCTCAGCAACTCAGGCCAATTTTCTAACTGTCAAGAAGTATCAGAGAGTATCAGTAGGTTATAAATAGATGTAGAAGAGAGAAGACATGGAAAATGTACTCTGCTTGTATTTATTTATTTTTTTACCTTTCTTCTTCTTCCTCTAAGCAATTAGCTACTGTAATCTCCATTGATATCAATAAAAACCCTAGAATTCTTTTACCATTTCTAGTGTGCAATTCTCCATTTCTGCCATTAAAATGTCTCACACAGATCACCCCCAAATCCAAACCAATTTGGAAAGGGATCTAACAGAACTTGGTGAAATATACAAAATCAAATCCCGGAAGTGCAGCCGCGGCTTCTAGGGACCAGCTAGCTACAACCCTGGTGGGCATTGTATCATTGTAGATTATTTATAAATTGTTTCTGGTCTTTGTATATGACAGTTTTGTTTTGTGGCTACCAACAATTTTAATGTCCTCCTACAGAGAGATCATAAGGGAAGTCTAGATGTGACGTGGGAAAGTATCAAATTCCTAAAGAAGCAGTAGTCATGCCTATAAAGTACCCAAAGTATGGATCTTATTTGCACTTCTTGGTCAAATTTACTTCCATGTTCTTGAGCTTTCATACTTTGTTTACTTCGGACTGCAGTTGTTTAAACATGGTTATGAACATATATTCTCCAGACCTACCAGACCATGATTTAAATTTTTGGACTCTTAAATAAGTTGGATAAGATGACAGCATCCTATTATATGTTTTTGATATATAACTATATGCAAAACTATCTGGTTCCTTGTTGCCAATAAATATATTTTTAGCAAAATGTCCTTTTCTTATTGATAGCCTAATTTTATCCTATGGACTTTCAGGTCATATCATTCATGTAGATTGACTTGTTACTGGAGGAGTCTAAATTCAAACTTTCTCCAAGAAATGAAAATTTTAGCTATTACATTTAGTTCATTATCAGGTGTTCAACAAATTGCGTGAATTGGCACATGTTGCTCTTTAATCATTTTCCAAGACTTTAATCCATCCCGGATTATGGATATTATTCCTAAAGAACGAAGATGTAGCTATATTAAATGTAGGTGTTTAATAGAATAGGGCTTTTGATAAGGGCACAGCCAAATTTACTTGGGGCTAGCCCAGGATTGGGGCTAGCCCACTAAAGAGCAACATTTACTTATACTAGCCCAATTTTTTACTCATACTAGCCCACTACTTCTCCAAACTCTCCCAAACCCTCCCTACCCGACCGGAGCTTTCCCCCCTCCCGCCGGCCGATCTCCCCTGTCCTCCTCCTCCTTGTCGATGGCTCCCAAAGTCTCGAAAGAACCAAGGTAGAAATCCTCATTCTCCTTGTGCTATTGTATTTGCAAAATTGTTCAAAAATTTTAAGAAATCCTCTTGCATTTTGAAAATTTTGAGTGATTTTCTTTCAAATGAGGGCATACTAGTCCTTGGCGGAGTCTAGGATGTAGTTTAGACATACAAGTCCTTTCGAACATGTTTTTTGGGCGTAAAAAGTCGAGACTGCTCGACATTGTCGAGCAGTATCGAGCGGGACTGTAGAATATCCTACAGTCCCATATAGATTTAGGACTGTAGGAAAATCGACAGTCCTATATATATATAGGACTGTCGATTTTCCTACAGTCCTAAATCTATATGGGACTGTAGGGAATTCAACAGTCCTAAAAGATTAGGACTGTTGAAAATTCTGCAGTCCTGTATACTTACAGGACTGTAGAAATGGCTACAGTCCTCAATGTAAAATTCAATTATTATGTTAAAATAGAAATTAATTATTGTATGTATATAATAATTTTTGTCTTATAGTCATGCTCCTGGAAAGGACACTGTGGATGAAAATTTGAGAAGACGCCCTACTGCGTCGATGCGTAAGGAACGCACAGTTTCGCGTACTATTTTACCAGGCGTTACTATCCGCGAGGCCGAGGCACGCCCTGAAGTGAGGAAACGTCCATTGACGAAGAAGATTGTCCTTCGTTCGAAGAGACGTGCTCCTCCTAGTTCTTCCGGTTCTTCTTCCTCCTCCGATGAGGACATGCCAAATGTTCCAAATCGGCCTACTGATGGTTCAGGACCTTCTCAGCCTGCAGGTAGTCCTGTCGAGAGTCTTCCACAAACTCTCGGAAACCGGCCTACTGATGGTTCGGGACCAGTCAACACTCGTCCAAACGGTTGCTCTATGTTACCGTCCATCGAAAACCATATTGCATACCAAATATGGAACAATCCGGTAAGTACATTACGTTATGATAAATTTATATATAGATGTAAGTTCAAAGTTTATTCTACATAGAGGTTTAATTTCATCCAATTGTTGACTTTTCAGGAGAGTGGTCGTATGTTGACGGTAATCAACCATGGCAAAAAATGTAATACATTGAGGTATGAATTACTGGGAGATGATGTGAAGTCAAAAATCAGTCCCACCGGTCTACAATATTTGGGTAGCTACTCATATACGACGGTGGATAATGCACTGATTTCAGTATTTGTAGAACGGTGGCATCCAGAGACCAACACTTTCCATCTACCCAATGGGGAGTTGACGATTACCCTTGATGACATCCATTATATATTGGGACTTAGGGTTGATGGTCGTCCCATGCAGAATCATACTTTTGATAATTCGAGCATCAACTATTACGACTATATGGTGGATTATGTATCAGGGTGTTTGGGAGTTGATGCCACTAGTTTTACTAGTCTTCGAGAATTCAAGAAGTCCTACGGACTTCCTCTAAAATATTTGGAGGAGATATTCGCTGAGCCGGCCCCTAAAATTGATAATAGCGAAAATATGGCCAGCGGATATATTCAGTTCATCTTAGGGGCTGTCGGCATTACCGATAAGTCTGGAACGTCGATAAATGCCAAATATCTCATCAATTTGGACAATATTGAGACGTTGGAGCAAATTTCTTGGGGAAGCGGTATACTGGCATACCTTTACCGCGAGCTTGGTGCGGCATCCCGTATTGGTTCGAAGACAATTTTCGGATGCCAGACTCTACTCCATGTATAGATATATCTTTCTCAACTTGTTTACATAAATTAAAATTGTGTTGTTTATTTTTGGACTAATATATTTCCGGTAACGTGAAGGCATGGATATACGAGCACTTTCCAACCCTGCAGCGGGCGAAGACGAACCGAGAGTACGACGAGAACCTGCCTAGAATGTGCCGATGGAAGCCAAATAAAGAAGATGCCAAACGTTCTCACACATTGGCCGCTCTACGGCATGCACTCAAAGATATGACGACAGAAGAGGTGAATTTAGACCTAATATTGTACTTAATTGGTATTAATTGACTACGTTATGCTAAATGACGTTATGCTACATTTTATGCGGTACAGATTATATGGGATCCATACCGTGATTTGCGACAGACTACCTGTCCGTTGCAACCAGTCGCCTTATATCACGGTCTTATCAGTTGTCATGAAATCGATGAGGCTTATATGCCGGATAGAGTGGTACGTCAGTTTGGCTACGTACAAACTGTCCCAAGGCGAACTTTGCAAATGATAAATCCTCCGCGCGGTACAAAACCGCTAAACTATATACCTGCATATTTCAACTAGGTATCGGACTTCTTCACCGAGTGGCAACGCCACGTCATTAGAGATACCGACCGGCTAGCAGCAGTCAATATGGCGGAGTGCAGCAACGACTACCTCGCCTACTTCGCCGGTGTCGGACTACCGACCTTGTTCCAACGCGGAGGGGATATTGTGCGTGTACCGTCAGATCTTCCTCCCAAATCGGTCTTGTATACTGCACTGGTCAAGATGGTGAGCCTACTTGTAGACCTTAAGTTTGATATTTGTAACTGTGGCTAACAATTTTTTTTTCATTTTTCATGAATAGGCAAGGAAAGTTAAGAAGTTGGGAAGAAGCCTCGTTAGTTGCCAGGGTTCCAATTATATGACAATCAATGACGAACTCCAAAAAATTGACAACGCTGAAGAATATCCTTTCTTGGATATTAGAGAGCAACGCACGAAGAGGCGCCATGACGTTTGAACAATCATTTTGAGTTGTAAAAGTGTGACGGAATATGAGCTTTGAGAATTGTAAAAATTTGAGCTGTAAAAGTTGTAAAAGTTTGATTGAATATGACGAATTGACGATATTGAGGATTTGAGTTCTAAAACTTTAAACTATAATTTTGATTGGTTGTGACACTTTGAGTTAATTTTGCCATGTTGTGACACTATGAGTTAATTTTGCCTTGTTGTTACTATTTTGATCTGTATACTATGCATATTGGTCATTGGGTTAACTGTATATTCAATCCTAGTTTACACTTGGACTGTCCAATATTGACAGTGGGTAAACTTTAGGACTGTCACAATTTTGACAGTCCTAGTGTATACTAGGACTGTCAAAATTGTGACAGTCCTAAAGTTATATAAATGGGCATATATGATAGAGGGCAAACTTTAGGACTGTCACAATTTTGACAGTCCTAGTAACAGAGGGCAAACTTTTGGACTGTCACATTTTTGACAGTCCTAGTATACACTAGGACTGTCAAAATTGTGACAGTCCTAAAGTTATATAAATGGGCATATATGACAGAGGGCAAACTTTTGGACTGTCACATTTTTGACAGTCCTAGTATACACTAGGACTGTCAAAATTGTGACAGTCCTAAAATTATATAAATGGACATATATGACAGAGGGCAAACTTTTGGACTGTCACAATTATTACCTGGCAGTCTTTGAAATTTACAGTCCTAAGTTATTAGTAGCAATGCACAATATTCAGTCAAAATCGTCATAACTTCTTTCATTACACAACATACAACATATTGTTCAATATACACTTAAACATACATGGATCAACACAAAATACATTTTCAATATACAGTATCAATCGATAAGAATATCAAAGTAGTCGCCCGGCATGATTTTTGGATCCTCCATCTTTATCATCTTCTTATAGGCCGCCATTGCATCCTTGTAGGGTGTCGTCCATGCGATCGCTTCCTCTGGTGCGTGTTTATACCAAAGCGTAGAAGGTGGCGGAATAGGAGAATGAGCGATCAAGCTTGGGATGACGAAGTGTTGTCCGACAAGCCCTATGCAACATAGATTGGATACTCGGTGTTCGGCCGGGGGGGCACACATTGGAAAGAAAGTATTGTTAATACCTTGTGAGATAATTACAATAGGTAACTTATACCTATTAGAGAAGACGTAAGCAGCAGGCGGGACATCCATGTAATGGTCTGGTCCGGTGACTGTTTCCGTACAAGGTATGCCTGCCAACAAATCTCCAACAATTTCTTCGCCAAGTATCTGGCTATAGAAGGCTAGTCGCGACTCCAACTCCTCGTACAGCTCTGCCCTAACCTGTCTCCATCCTGCTTCCACTGAATAGCCTAGTTGTCTTGCTAGTGCATGGTATCCACAGTGGCCATCCGCAGGAACATCAACAATAGACCAAATGAAGTTCCGCATCTCAGGTAGGAAATTATCAATGTATAGACTATAAGAAACAGAAAAGTTATCAACCCCCTCCGCCGTGCCTGCATCTATGGTTTTCTGTTTCTTCCCCCTTCGAATAGTTAGCTTAGGAGTTCGAACAACGGACTTTGCCTCCAAACCGCGTTCGATATGTTCGAATAAGGATGGATCTCTTTTAGTTGACTCCTCCTCCTTCTTTTTTGCTCTACTCTTTCTTGAGTGTGGTCTTCCCTTAGGAGTTCGAACAACGGATGGCTCTTGCAATCGAGTTGTTGCCGGGACTGCAATCTCTTGGATTTTAACCTCAATGGATCTTCTCTTCGGTTCCGATGCGCCACACCACCTTGCGTTAAGTAGTTTCACTTGGGGCAACGCAAAGAAATCATCTGGCACAAAATTACCGACCGATGTCCGCAGATATCTTTTTAAACATGAGTGTGCTCCTTCGACCCGGTTCGTAGTGATCGTGCCATAATGCTTCACCATGTTGGTCCATGCTAAGACGAATTGCTCTTTATGTGGTTCTAGCCAAGTATCTTTGATATAAGATATGCATGTCGGGTTACTCGTCTCCCACTTTTGTTGGAACATGTACCATGCTGCGTCGTAACTGTCTGTAGTACTTGCTCGCCATACAAGACTCCAATCACTGTAGAATTCTTCGAAGCGAAGCATGTCAATTTTACCGTCCACATTTTCAAATTTTCTCTTGCATTGAGCTTGGATATTTCTATTTATATGCCAAGTGCATAGTAGTCTATGCGCATGAGGAAATACAATATCTATAGCATTTATCAACGCATATTCTCTGTCAGTAACAAAAACAGACGGCTCTTTGTAACCTGTGTAAACGGATTGTAGTTTCCTCAACGCCCATGTATAATCCTCTACTGTCTCACTGTTCATAAAACAAAAAGCGATTGTAAATATTTTTCCCGTAGACGTAAACCCGACAACGTAAAAAAGAGGCATCTTGAACTTGTTCGTCTTATATGTACAATCAAGGACCAACACGCCTGCGAAGGACCGAGCCAAGTGTGTGCAATCAGGATGAGCCCAAAACAATGAAAGGAGTTCATCAGTTTGTGGATGTCTTCTATGGTACTCCACGTAGTGATGCTCCCCAAGCAACTTCAATACTTGCTGCATCGCCATTCTTCCTTTCATACTATTGCATTTCGCTCTGGCCAAACTATTATAGATCGTTCTCATGGTAGACTTGTTCCCATCTTGTTTTTGTCGCACAACAGAATATATTTGTTTCGGTGCTACTCCTGAAAGGAACAATTCTTCAACCAACTTTTTCTCATCCTCCTTCAACCGTGCTACGTAGGCATGACCCGTAAGTGTCCCTGGAATAGGATGATTGTGTCTTCCATTCTTAACTTCGATTTTCCACTTCACATCTTCAACTTTTACAATCAACACCTTCAATGGACAACCACATTTTCTCGTCCCAACGTTTTTCTTAGGGATTTATTTTTCAACAACACCCTTTTTTTATGATGCTCCCTAAACACACCTCCTCTTTCGCATCCCAGCTCAAGATATTTTCTGTCCGGCCGAGATCGGATGGATCTTGCAATGACAATAACTACGTTATGTCATCTCCCAACTTCTCTGCACCACTCTAATGCTTCTTCATGGCTTGCAAATTCAATATCCGTTGAGAAAATATCATCCACCTCAACACCAACAGCAGGATGTACCACAATATCTGAACAAGGTTGGTCCTATAACCAATATCAAATAATATAAAAATTAATAACTTCATATAATTATCCAGGACTGTCACTATTTTTACAGTCCTATTTTTAAATAGGACTGTCCAAATTATGACATTCCTACTTTTATATAGGACTGTCGAATTTCTGACAGTCCTCTATTAATTTAGGACTGTAGATTATTTGACAGTCCTATATTTATATAGGACTGTCAAATTTTTACAGTCCTAAATCGTGACTGTCAAATTAGGGTTGTCGTTTACGTACCGTACGTGCTTCGGAACAACCAACTTGTTCTTCGGAACGTCCGGAGTGCATATTTAATGAATTGGACGATCCAACTTCGTCATCGAACATTTTTTCATGCATTGTTCCTACAATAGTCAAAATAAACTAAATTTTTCCGGACAATTGTAAAACTTATTCATCGTAGGTTGTCGAAGACATACCGGAAGAATATTCCTTGGAGTATCACTAAAGTAAAATCCTCCTCCAACCACAACTAGCAATTTCCAAATTTAGGTTTGGGCTTTGTGGAATGAAGGTTTCTTCAAGTTTAGGTGGAATGCCAAAAATAGAAAGTCATTTCAATTTTATAGTTTGGTGTGGGCTAGCCCCAAGTAACTATGATAGTGGCAAACTTGTAATTTTGGGAAAAAAGACTGTCAAAATTATGACAGTCCTAATAATTTGTAGGACTGTCAAAATTTTGACAGTCCTGAATACAACAGTCTCGCGTTTGGGCTAGCCCCAAGTAAGTTTTATGATGGCAAACTTGTAATTTTTTGCAAATTTACTATGGGCTAGCCCCGAGTAATATGTGTAGTGCCCTTATAAATATCCTAGAATAGATACTATAATGGTGCCCTAAAGCTAAACAGTGGATAACAAAGTTACTGTACATTGTTATTAATTAACATAATTTGATGTTATAATTTATAGAATTGTGAAGTTTCCTGTGTTATGTATGTTTCTCCTGGAACTTCACTGGTCTTCTTTCACCTTGGAAAGGTATTTTACTGTTTGGACCTCCAGGAACAGGAATAATTGATGTTTTCCAATATTTAATACTACCGTCATCTGAAGCAGGCCCGGCCCTAAGTTCATGGAGGCCCTAGGCGAACTTTAAAAATGAGGCCCATATATAATGTAAATAAAATTGAAAAAGTGAAATAAAAGTAAGTTAAACTTTGAGTTTTAGTTTTAGGGTCTCGTATAATATTCAAACTTTAAGTTTATATCTCTATTTGAACGGTCAGCCAAGTCCACCGTTAAGACGAGATCCAAATCTTATTCTGGACACTACGGAGACCTAAACTCAAATTTCTAATATAATACGAGACCCTAAAACTAAATAACCAAACCTATTAATTTGGTCCCCTAGAAAAGAGGTAAGGTGCAAGTCTTGTTTTTATTTAGTATAGCTACCATAGGACTTTTGAGGAGGTAAGATGGAATTCAGTTTTCATACTTGAGGTAATTATCTTAGGCAGTTTGTCGGAATTGTACATACCATTGACCATTGTAAAGATTGGTCAAGAAATTTTGTTCTCTATCATGCTACATTTTCTTTGTATCCTTTGATATTTGGATTGGTATTCTCTAGATGAGCTTACAGCTTCTTATAGTTATTCTCATTTTATAGCTAGTTACTCTCATTTTACTATTTGGTGTATAGTGCACGGTTGCACAAAGTAAAAATATAAGAATCATCAAACTATTCCTTGATTAATGCTTCAAGAATGTTTTATTTCTTTGTACTTTGGCAACAAAGGTTGTAAGACTATCGATAGGCTAATCCAGCTAAACTTTCAGCTTTTCTAAATGGTTTCCTTTTCACTTACGGATTGTTGGTTTGTTGCAATCGGGCAGCTGGAGGCCGCGCGGCACGGGGATGGGGTCGCGGACGGGGTGGCCGTTAGGCGCGGCCGGTGTCGCAGTAGGGGGAGGGGGAGGAAGGAAGGAGTATTTTTGTCCTTTTAAAAAATTTGGATATAAACATAAAAATTATTATATAGTTGAAGGTATTAAGTTAGCACATATCGAAGTTAAGGGTGTCAAGTTGAACATTTTAAATAGTTGAGGGTATCAAGTTGTAGTCTGGTAACATCATCAATTTCAAAAGACGAGAACTATATCACTTCTCCACTACCATTTCTTTACAAAACCAAATATAGAAACTACAAAAAAAATTATGTTTTTCAAATCACTTCAACAACTAGGAGTGAGCATTATTCGATTTTGGAAAATCGAACCGAACAGAATAAGAGTTTTGGCTTTGATTTGAAAAAAAAAATTTGTTCGATTTTGGTTTTGAAAATACTAAAATTTCTTATTCGGTTTCGATTTTATATTTCGGTTTCAATCCAAAAATTTTAATTTGATTTTGGTTTTGAAAATACTAAAATTTCTTATTCGGTTTCGATTTTATATTTCGGTTTCAATCCAAATTCTAAAAGCAAATAAGATTTGTGCAATTATATAAATACCCTCAATTCTATATATATATATTATGATTAGAAAAAAGTGTATATTTTTGCGTACATTTTGAAAACAATATTTCTACTTTGGTAATTTAACAACTAGTCCAACTTTGGACACAATTTTTAAATATAACAAATATGTGTATAAAAATTACAATTTTTAATATTGTTCAACACGATTCCAACTTTGGATCCGGTCCATTAAATAATAGAAATAGCACAACGGATCAAATAAACCTAATTGATCATTCGATTCAGTTCGGTTTCAGTTTTAGATTTTTAAAATTTCAGTTTGTTCATTTTGACTATTTCGATTCGGTTGAAACCGAATAACGTTTTGACTATTCCGGTTCGATTGAAACCAAATAAACCGAATGGTCATCCCTATCAACAACCATCCAAATATCAAACCTTTTGATTTTTTCACTTTTAGCCTCCACTTCTTCAATATAAAGGAACTGATAAAATGTGCACGCTGACATGCATAAGCAAAATATTAATTTAATAAGTTTCCACTTTGACGCACTTCGTCGAACCAACCAGACCCTAAGCTGTCCAAACAGACCCTAAAGATTTGCAAATTGGAGCCATAACTTGATCTACCGACTTGTAGTAGAAGACTAGAAGCTTGTTGAGAAGTCAGCTTAGAAGGCGAACAGTGATAGAAGTCAAAACTTGTAAGCTATATTCTATGCTTGTTTAGTAGAAAATTATCTATTTATGCAATGGTGCTTTCATTAATTTCTGGTATATCAGATGGCTGGGTTCTTCAAAGCATTTGACTCTCCCTGACTTCATATCAGAATCGTTGGATCCTTTCCTAGCCGCCAAAACAATTTATAAACTTTCAGGTATTTCACTTCAGCCTATTATAAGAAACAAATTAAACTTGTAATCATGAGACCAGTACCAGTCCAATAGGATTGATTACATAGGTCTAGACCCTTCCTGTAAGGCCCGAGTCTAATTTTGAGAACCCAACACAAACCGTCCCAACGCTGATTCCAGGTCCAGTTCACATAGACGTGGGTCAGGTCTGGTGTAAAATGACAATCCTAACCACACAGCATTTGATAAACAATCGGGTACAGCAAACTTATCAAACCAACTTCTAAAATCACCAGGCGAACAAAATCATCAGCAGTCAAATCATTCCAACTTGCTGCTCCGTTGCACAACAAACCATCCAAAAATCAAACTTCTGATGCGAATTCATATTCGAATACTAGGAACCAGATTCCTGCTCATAAGAGTGATAAATGAGATGGTTCAAGAGGGAGGGAGAGCTTGTGAAGCATAACTACAGTTGCCCCCACAATTTAGGCACCTACAATAGTTGGCATGATCTTAGAATATATCCTCAATAGTATGATTAAACAGCCAAGGAATCAGATGACACGTGAATTTATGACGGTGCAAATTCAGATGAGACGAGAAATCATTTCAGGAGACCAAGTTCCACATTGTTCTTACTAGGCCTTTCGATGACCATCTCCAAAACTGGCAATAATCAAGCAGTCCTGAAATAAGATGAGAACATGATTGAAATGATTCGAGAATCATTAATTGGTAAACAAAAACTGCAAAACCAATATATCTACTTTCAGATGCCGTCTTGCATCCTTTCCATAAACATAATAATAGCCCATACATCACCACCAGGTGCTCCTCTTGGACAGTAGAAACAGAGGAGGAACTAGCATCACAGAAAATACTATACTAATATTAGCACTGTAAATCACCAGAGGAAGAAAACCACACTAGTGAAATGCCACAGATAACACTATGCAACAAGAGAAGCTGCTCTGATTTGAACCCTAATATTAAACGAATAACTTGATATTCTCTCCTACGCACCACCACTTCAGCTGAGTAGTTGTCTATGAATGATACATGTCAACAATGACAAGTATTGGACATTACAGAATGTATTCAGCTCATTCCCACTTCATATCTTACACATAACTGGAGCTACCTCTAAATTCCCCCAAATGCATTCATTCCTTATCCTATATTCTATCAATCCAGCTCGTACATTTAGTATAACATCAATTCATGCCAGTGGAACTAAACTGAACATAACGAAGATATATTTTGCAATCAAAAGGATGTCTTCACTGATCAAAGCTGAAGGGCAGTTCACTGTTCATGGTCAGTTATGTTCCAATCCCCACCATGACCCTTTTATATCTACTGTAATGAATTGTACAACAGCTAGCAAAAGAACTACTACTACAAAGAATAATAAGCAAGAAAAGCCATAGGGTAAGATTCCTATCAAAAGATAACTAATTCATTAACAGAATAAATATGTTGTAACCATTAAAATACTCTCAGGCCAAAGATGTAATAACAAAAGCAAGTTAATTTGTTAAAATGTAGTTGTCAATTAAGCTCCAGTTTTCTTATTGTAACTTGCATAATAAGGGTAAAATTAAACCAACTACCGTGGATAAAATATATGAGATTTAGAACATGACATGAAATAATAAGCTATTTTCTTAACAAGCAAATCAATAGAACATAAAAAAGGGAGAAAATATAGGAGAGAAGAGAACCCCCTCCTTACAGGGTCATTTTGCAGTCTCCCTTCAAAATGGTTCTCTGCACGAGCCCAAGTTCATGAAAGGGAAAATAAAAGGATGCACATATATAGGAAATAACCTTTTAGTTGCATGCAAAAATGGTGTACAAAGGAATCAAAAAGTAATTGATGACAAGTCAATCCTCAAATGAGCATAATCCAACACCAATAATCACCACAAATAAGGCCTTATCTTTGAGAGAGGCAATGTCTTGGCGTTGCTTTCATATAAGAGATGTGAATGTTATGCTTAACAATATATATGGCTTGATGAGGCAGAATAAGCTCAAATCGCAAGTTAGAAACATAAGAAAATGGAGTTTACAAGGACAGGGTTAAAAACTTTAGAGGAAAAGAGGCATAAGATACATCATGTATTTCAGTGCATGGAAGCAAAATGATTTCATGATCAACATTTAAGTAGCACCACAGCGTAACCATTTCATCACAACCCTAGTTTACTGTTGCCAAAAGAGCAGAGAGAAACTATGATATAACTGGTAAAGTTATTTGAAATAGCTTGTTGCTTTACACAGCTAAAAAAAACCTTCTTCACCTAGGTAGTGCAAAAAGGCCATAACCATCGCCATCTGTTGAGGTGTACCGTGTACACAACATTTTTCCTCTTTATAGCGTACCGGTTCCATGTTTCCAAGCAATCATAGGTCTTCGCTCTAGCTACAAAGGAGTAATTTGGATCCACTTAATAAAATAGTCAGTGGGATAGGATTGAACTCCTAAGTACTTTCATTACCCTCTTTTGGGTCTAACATTGCTAGTGACAAGTAAAATAGTGTATTAAGATGAAAAACACTTCAAGTAAGGTAGTTGATCTTCAAACTAGGTAAGCCAACACCATTCATCAGGACAAAGCTAAAGTATGGCCTGAGGGGGACATGGCACGCCTAACCTTTGAAAACTAACAATTAACTTTCAAAAAAAAAAGGACAAGGGGTAAAAAAAATATCAGATAAAGCACATCCTTTAAATCCTGACTACAGTAGAAGTAAAATCATTTCCTCCAGCCATTGCGTGGTGTTGGCTCAATGTTTAAGTTGAGTTTTTTAATATGGCTAATCGATTAAGTTTAACATTATGATAATCGTACAATCACTAATAGTAACTTGCAATTCTACTTGACCTCAGCATTGTCCATATCTGATCATTCATATATATATTTGTCTCTATATATTGCTTTGTTCGTCTAACATGTATTTGCAGAAAACAATGGACATAAACAGTGAAGAATAACGATGAGCCAAAGACGACGTTATACTAGAAGATTTTGTCCAACGGCCTACGAATTATCCGGAGCCTCGCACTCGGGGGTTCCGCTGCCCGGTCAGCGGACTGGGGTCGAGGGAACAGCACCCCTCGTGGGGGTTCGGGAGCTAAGCCCCTTAAAGGTATTCAGATTCCCTCAAGGAAAAAGGTGTCTTCAAGTCAGCAGAAGATTGGCGTCATCAAGTGCTCTTGGTCTTTTATATTTTATTCTGTATTTTACATTTTGTTTATAGGACAAAATGTACATCGGGTTCGTGTTCGCACTAGGAAACTCGAACCCATATTAAACCAGAACCTAGTCCACTCAAAACAGCCTGAACCAAATCAAATATGGACCTAACATTCTGGAAACAGACCAACAGAATTCAGGACGAACTCGGAACGAACTTGGGCCGAACTCGGTTAGGGTCAAACCAGAAAACCAAGTCAGCCTACTCATCCGGATGACCAGGCTCTAACGTTCGAATTTATGAACATTGGGCATCCGAACTCGGCCCAAACTCGTTTCAGAAAAACCCTATAAATAAAGATTGAATTACACATTCTTATTCACTCATTCACTCACTTTCATATCTCTATCTTTCTGAGCTATAAACCTTCTCTATTCCCAAGATCAACTCCCAGCTTTCTAGTGCCAACGCGGTTCCGATTTAGAAGTCTGATCGAGTTGTAAAAGCTTGGTTTGTCAAGTTTTGTCTTCAGTGTTTGAAGTTAGCGTGTCATTCGGATCAAACGCACGTGTGAAGGTTTTCGAGCCTTCGAATCAAAGCTCAATGTTGTAAGAAGTCTACAAGCCTTCGGATCAAAGTTTGTGATTCACTATCGGTGATTATAGTGGATACAACTCCGAGCAAGAGTTCACGGGCCTGGACTAGTCCTCCACGAGGGAAACCAGGATAAAAATTTATGTGTTTGAGTTTGCTCTTCTTACTCTTATTTATTGTGCATATTATATCTGATGGTACATATACTGCCTTTACATAGCCTAAAACTTAAAAATTTTAATTGGCTTATTGCTTCCGCTATACTCTATTCACCCTCCTCTAGAGTTGCCTATCGATCCTACATGTGGCACCACAATGTAACTGGGTTCATTAAGAACCTAATGCATGGTTGGCAAAAAAAAGAGAGCAACAAATATGATTGCCATTATCATATGAGCCTTGTCACATCTAATTGCATAAGCTATTATGAGAAAGTTCCAAAAAAAATAGAAAACATTGTCCCAATGTCAACCTGATATCAACCCTCTGCTTGTTGTTAACTTCTTAGCATGATAGCTTTATTTGATAAAACATATCCAACATAATTGCTTGCATTGTATCGTATTTGAACCAAGGTTCGCGGTATCGGGATCAATATCGGACCCTTACTATATCGGACCCTTCCTATAAGTATCCGGATCGGCGGTATCGACAGTTTCGGATCGGAGAATCATTTTTTTATGGGAAAGCAAATAATTATTAATAAATTCTTAAAATTTTGGAAGTAAAAAAAATATATTATATATATTTAGACATAATTTGAAGTATTTTCTGTGTTGTTTCTTAGGAGTTTCAAATTGAAAGAAATAATAATCACCCCTTGTTGATTGGTTTGTCTGGAATAAATAATTTTTTTCATTTACATGCTTATACAACCTTATTATTTTACACCTTTGATGATGGGTCTTTTTTGTCTCTGCTGAATTGACCTGGAAAAGAGATACCCAACGTCGGTATCGGTATCGATATCGGATCGAAAAATGTCAAACTGTATCAGTATCGGTTGTTATCAACCGATAGTTCAAACTATGATTTATAATAGACGATGCAACCAGTCTCCCTAGTATGGTGAAAAAAGTGTCGCCATCAACAAAGCTGCAAATAACATTTTTGGCTATATTACTTGATGGGCCCAAGAAGAGACTTAAACTTCAATTTCATTATAAAGGTATAAAGGAGTTGGACTAGGATCCACTTATTTGTAGTCCTCTGCTTGCTATTAACTTCTTAGCATGATAGAAATTTGATGAAACCTATGCAAAAAAATTCTTGCATTGTACCTTATTTATACTAGACGATGCAACCAGTCTCCTTAGTATAGTGGGAAAAAAAGTTTGTCGCTATCGGCTAAGCTGCAAATAACATTTTTGGCACATTACATTGATGGGTCCAAGCTCAGAGTTTATATTTCATTATAAAGGTAACACGGAGTTGGACTAGGATCCCACTTATTTTAGTCCTAAATTTCTCCTCTTTCATTTTTTTTTCTTTTCCCTTCTGGAGTATAGTCATCATTCTTTCAGGTGTTAAAGAAACAAGGATTTAATCAAAAGAGGATCAACAAACAAATATTTCACTGGCAGTGTAACCAATAAATATGAATTTTCTTCTGCAGAATTTATGTTGTTACCATGTTTTTCCAAAATCCACTTCGTGAGAATATGTATAACTGTATATAGAAAATTGTATATGCCATTGCACAAGCAATTCCTCCCCCACATTTATAAAACGAATTAGTTCAAGCAATTTTAATAAAGTTCTTTGAACACAATAATTGCAAATGTTGAAAGACACAGCAACATATAAATGAGAACGATTACAATCATTCATCCCAGTCATTATTTGCAAAGTGCAAGGGACCAGCAGGCATTAGAACCAATTCACTCAGGAAGACGATATAAATTAATCTAAAACGAACTTATTGAGCCATCGACTTTGAGTTCTTAATCGCTCGTGACGTCAGAATACCACAAAATCAACAACAACAACAAAGTCTTTGTCCCAAGTTTCTGGAGTCGACTGTTTGAATCCTCTTCCTCCATTCGGCTCTGTTAAGGGCCATGTTCGTTGTAACACTAACAAAGTCCATAACCTTCTCTTAACACTTCAAACCGTGTTCTTCTAGGCCTACCCCTAGTCCTAGCGGCTCCAGTAACTACTACATTATTCCTCCTCCTTAAGGGAGCATCTTTTGGTGGTCTGCGTTGCACATGTAAAAACCACCTAAGTCTATTTTATTTAGCCTTGTCCTCAGTTGGTGCCACTTCTAACTTCCCACATATACACTACTTTCTTATCATATGTTGTAGTGCATTGCCACTCATCCATCTTCTTATTCTCATTTCGGCTAAACAACTTTACAAAAATGTTTCTTAATTATCTAACACTCTGATCCATCAAGCATGGCTAGTCTTATAACAGTCTGATCCATCAAGCATGGCTAGTCTTATAACAGTCTTGTAAATTTTTCCTTTCAACTTTAGACTAAGATCACAGACCAAGAAATTCTCCACCTAGGAACTCTGTTGTTAATCTTGTACGGTACATGATAAGTATTGTATTATACGCCAGATTGGAAAAAAAAAAATCATATGTTTAGACAACTCTCTCTCTCTCTCTCTCTCTTGGTGATTACTGACTAACTTCATGAGCTTCATTGGGTTGTTTTCCTTTCTTTCAATGTTTGTACCTTTACTGAGTTTTACAATGGTTATCGAACTTGATGGTTGTCTAACTTGTGTTGCATTAGTTCGATGTTTTGTTGTTTACTTCCTAATGATTGTCATTAGATTTTTAATGGTACTCTTTTGTTGCTTAATGTGTTCAATTTATCCTTATTTTGGTCTGTGTTACGTTAGTTTTTTAATCTATTTGCCAATAGGATAATGTATCTTATGATACACGATACAATAATAAAAAAAACCAGTACACCATATGTATTGTGATTAACAACATAGGCTAGGACAACCAAACGAATTGCTCAGGCCAGCTAATAGTTTTGCTGCTTAATCACCATTGTGCACTCTAAATAACACAAATTGCATCCATATGCTAAAGATATTTCACAAATAAGAAATCATCCAATTCGGGCATATAAAGATGGGAGAATTTTGAAATCTTTAAAAATTGTGTTATAATCCAAGAGGAATTTGAATGGGTCAACTATTTTAGGCCAGGCAATAAAATGATTCTACAAACGACCCTCAAGTCAATCAAAACTAATATTTGTAATAAAAGTAACAGACAGACAAAAGGCAATTTTTCTTTTAATGTAAAGAAAGAGGAACCTCGCCCTCCAAATTCAAAGTAAGATATTCCCCTCCTCAAAATCTGCCAACTTCAAGTCCCCCCATATTCAGAACAATGTTTGACCTTGTTTGGCTTTCAAGTAAACACATAAGTGAGTAATCTAAAAAGATTAGCAGAAAACATTACTATAGAACTAAGAGGTCAGCAAATGCAAGCCTCAAGATTAGTTTTCTACTGTGTACAGCATAAATTAGAACTACTCTAACAGAATTAATTCCAAGCACATCAGAGTAAGTTAACAGCATCACCTTCATGAGTTAAAAAAAATAAAAATAAAAACTTGCACAATAGTCGCCATCTAATTCATTCTTTTGATCAGTTGCCCATAACTTGAACTGATGGATTTCCACTTGCAACAGAATTGTCCTCTTTGGCTGACAGAAAAAACAATTTAATGAGTAAATAGACATGCCATAAAATTATATTGGTAATCAAGAGTATGACCAAGAAGCTATGAACCTGGAAGTTCTGTACTGCCAACCTCAGTGTGTGTTATGTCCTTATCTTGTGCAGAGTTACCAGGAAAACCTTTAGGTAATGGCTGCAAGTACCTAAGACGGTAGCTGACAAGAGCTGGACCAAACGCACTATACTTTCCTGCGCTGCTGAAAGCCAGTTCTGCATCAGTACGACTCTTGAAGACTACTTTAGCACGATTTGTCTTCCTCAGAACTTCTGTCTCTGCTTCCTTTAGAGGTCCATAACGACTGAAAATCCTCGTTAGATCTGCTTCAGTAGGAAGAGCATCTGGCTCAGTAAAGCTCAATATCAGTGCAGTTGGCGTCTCCACAGAACCGCTTCCTGGCCCTTCTCCTACCTGCTCGATTTTCTCCACAGCATCACTTCTTGGCCTTTCACCAGCTCCTTCGATTTTAGCAGCAACGTCACTATTTGGCAGCACTTCTGCTTCCTCGACTTTGCCTGCAACATAGCTACTTGGCCCTTCTCCTGCCATTTCTTGATGGTCAGTAGGGCTTGGGCTCGAGATGTTAACCATCGGACCTTGTTCATTATCCACTATAGCTGCGGACTTTGCCTTCTTCTTTTGCTTCTTGCCTTTAGACCCCTTTTTCCTCTTTCGGCCCCTGGAAACTGGTTCTCTTTCTGGGCTGCTCTGAAGTAATAGGTCATTCCAATATGAGTCAGCCATGGGCACATCTGAAAACTCTGGTTCAGAATCCACTATTTTCTTTTTCCGTCCTCTTTTACCTCCTTTTGACTTTGAAGGCATCAGTTCCTCCGAAGAATCAGTTGAAATTGTTCCCCTATAATCAGTGAAGAAACTCATTGTAATAGACGGGAAAATGTAACTCCCCATAGGATCCGCTGCAACCAAGCACAGGTGGGAGAGCATCTCATCTGTTGAAGCATATTCCTTCTTTGTAACTATTTTCTTGCTAGTAGATTCAGTACTTTGCAACTCTTCACTATTAGATTTGAAAATAGGGGTCGACCCTTGCACTTGGCTAGCAACTTTACGGATGTGCTCTCCTATTTTTACAGACCTACTACGAGCTGAAGATGGTGAAACCATCTCCAGGTAATCAACCCTCCTTTTCCTACTACTCCTTCCACCGCCGGAATCAGGATCATCATCCTCGTGTTTCTTATAAGGAGCGTGAGGCGTAGATTTCCCTCCAGAAGCACTTCCTTTACCATTCTCTGATGCATTCTGAACTTTACGGGGTCTGCCCCTTGGCCTCTTCTTCCCAGATATCGTAGCCGAGTCATAATTGACGGCTTTTGTATCCTCCTTGGCATCCTCTGGCACATCTTTAAGTTGGGTAGATTTCCCTCCAGAAGCACCTCCTTTACCGTTCTCTGATGCATTCTGAACTTTACGGGGTCTGCCCCTTGGCCTCTTCTTCCCAGAAATCGTAGCTGAGTCATAATTGACGGCTTTTGTATCCTCCTTGGCATCCTCTGGCACATCTTCAAGTTTTTTCTCTGACACATCTTTAAGTTTTTTGGGTCTGCCTCTAGACTTTTTCACAACTGAATCTTCAACATTACTCATCCCAGATTTCTCACTCTTTGGTGGCGTAACTTCAGTATCATTATCCAACAACCCTCTACCAATAACAAATGCAGGAAGCTCGGCATAACCCTTCGAACGATAAAACCCCTTCACATGAGCCTTCACTGTAGCAAGCTCCAACCTATCGAGTCCCCAAGAGGGGCACTGAGCCAACGCTTCGACAAACTCTCGAAGTCTCTCAGGCTCGAACGAATTCACTATCAAACCCTTATCCACCACAGAACTGCACGCCCTTTCCCTTATCCCGGCATTCTCGACCACCTGATACTTCAGGTTCATGTAGGTCTCGTCAGCAACGCAGAGGCACGACATCCCGAGCTCCACCCGCCTCGACACCTCGTCAACCGCGGCCTCGACGGCATTCATGAATGCGTCCATGCCGCTCTGCCTCTCCATCTGGGCAAAGGCCAAACCGAAGGGCTTAAGTTGGGACTCTTCACACCAGGCGAAGGTCTTGTCTCCGAAGTAAGCGACCAATAAGTGGTCCTTCTTCTGGTGCTTCGACGCCAGGTCGGATGCATACTTGGGGTCAAATATCTGACCGGGCCACCATGGGTGGCTCTTGACCTTGGCCCAGACCATGTCAGTAGCAGAGAATCCAGCATTGTCCTCTGCACAAGGCAGATAGTATCGTGTAAGCGGATCTCCACCGTCTCTTTCTACAGCATCTACGGATCCCAAACATACCTTCTCCAAATCGGGAACTTTCTCTCCTCTACCAACCGTATTTTCCTTGGCCACAAGGGTGGAATCTCCTCCAACCGAAATTAGGGTTTCGGAACAACTCTGGACACAAACCTTCTCTCCGTTACCATCAAGATTTTCCTTGGACGCAGCGGTCGAATTTCCACCATCTACCGGAAATAGGGTTTCGGGAGCATCCTGATCAGGAACTTTCTCTCCGTCGCGGTAGAGATTTTCCTGGGAGACAACAGCGGAATCTCCACCATCGACCGAAAGTAGGGTTTCCGAAGCATTCTGAACACAAACTTTCTCACCTTTGCCATAGAGATTTTCTTCAGCCACGACTGCCGGATCCCCTCGGGTTTCGGAAGCATTTAGAAAACGAGCTCTCTCTCCTTCGTTATTGGGATCATCCCTATCGACATCCATCGGATCTCCTCCGTCGGCGGAATCTAGGGTTTCGGGAGCGTCCTGAAACTCCTCGGGTCCGTCGGACGTCGGCCTATTCTCGGCCTCGGCCCCTTCCTCCGTCTCTTTGTTTAGGGTTTCGTAGGTAGCCATGGTGGAGATGGAGGAAACCCTAGAAATTTTTTGGGAACGATTGAGAAATTTTAACCCAAGAAAACAAGAACCAAAAATACAAATTGAAATATTATTGGCCAAAAAAGAAGAAGAAAAATTACCAATTACCAATTACGCGTACCTGGTATTTGCCGCGGAAAGGACGAGCGATACGAACAAATTTTTAGGATCGGAAGGAATTTATATTTTTTGTCGAGTCCGATAACCGGTATATGTGCTTACCGCCTGGTGTTATGTCCAGGATTTGTGCTCTTTCTTTCGGTATGCTCACATGGCGGTGACACCACGTAGGAAGGAGTATTCAAAAATAAAGGCACCGCCTTAAGATTTTGGAGACATTCTTTGTTGGGCCCTTGTTCGATACAATAAGGTCAAGATGATCGCCTAAAGAATATCTTTGGAGGACAGATTTAGATGGTCTTATTTGATTTAGGTTATAAAAATCAATAATGCTAAGTTTACTATCAAATGTTTACAACCCTCCCACCTCCTCCTGCTATGTGGGTCACCTCCGACCCTATCTCTTTTCCAATGAACGATCGACACGTGATATTTCGGCCACGTGGCGACCATCCGGACAGCCACGGGGTTCCACCTCTTTCCCCTCCTCCAATGGACGGCCGTCGCGTGGACGTCACGTGGCGGTTGTAAGCATAAGGTTGTAGGCATAGCATTTTCCTATAAAAATATATTTCAGAAATTAAGAATATTTGGATAAATAATTTATCCATAAAATATAACTGAAAAAATTTAAGAATAGGTGGATATATATATATATATATATATATATATATATATATATATATATATATATATATATATATATATAATTATTTTTAGCCTTTTTTTAAGTTTTTTTTTTTTGTTCATTTCAGTTTTTTAAGAATTATTTTTCATTTTTTTTTTGGGGGGGAGGGGGGTGGGTTTGAAATTTTTTATTTTTTTTCTTTTTCATTTTTTTAAAATGTTTTTGTTTTTTTTTCATTTTTTTTGAATTTTTGCTTCTTTTTGTTTTTTTTCCTAGTTTTTTGATTTTTTTTATTTTTTTTCCAAAATAAATTATATAGTCACCAAACATGAGACTATAATTTTCAAAAAAATTAATTATTTGAAATTTGATTTCCATGAATATAAATTTTTGGCTATATAGTATTATCATACGTCCCTAAGGATATTTCTTAGAGAATATTTAAATTATAAAAAAATCTATATAATAATATATCTTAAATTTATTAATGGTAGAGAAATAAGTTTGATAAAAAAATGAAGAAGAGAAACGTTCCGACAATTCAACCGATGAAATTTTGGATGTCAATTTGGGTATGCTAACGACCACACATAACCTTAACCATAAAACCCTAACACTAACCCTAACCTTATAACCCAAATCATAACCATAAAATTATAATCCTAACCCTATTTTCTCACTAGCAATGGCACTTCTCAGCAGACTGGTGCGTCAGAGTGGTTCGAGAACTTTGATATTGAATATTATACACATATATCAACAACTCTATCAGGGCCAATACCTACTTAGGAGGAGGACTTCATCAAGACCAATACCATTTGAGATGCCTTTATTAAGTAAAACATTAGTTTTGAATTGGCCAAAATAGTTGGAGTAATTAATAAGTTTTGGTCTTTTGGAGTTGGTCGAATTAATTGTGTTCAATTTTTCAACAATTATTGTCACTTCTCGTTCCTGATATACGTATCAGTGCGTATACGTCTTGCTGGCATGACCACCAGGTAACCTAGAGACTAGACACGTTGTCCCTTTGGTTTTGTTTCATGGATTTATTTGTGTGGCTAGGATTGTTTGGAAGGACCATGACATGATCCAATGGCTAGCACTTCCACTCTAATCCTATATAAACCATTATCTCTCTCTCTCTCTCTCTCTCTCTCTCTCATTCTACTCTTTTCCTTTTCATTTTCCTTCTCTTTCTTTTCTTGGAGCTAGGCAAGTATATCTTGTAAAATGGAGAAACATTGCATATTTTAGTTCTATAATTTTTTGTGTGTGCATATTATTAGTCTATAATGTTTATATTATGATTCTCTACATCTTTAGTACTTGACATTTTCGGTTTTGATGGGTATTTTGGAGTAGATCTAAGTTTCAAAGTTATGGTTTTATGATATTTCATGGAAATGAACTCCAAAAACTTAGTATTTTTGAAAAGTAATTGTTCCATATTGTAGAAAAATTTATTTTGTACGGTTTCGATTTTTGTTTTACTTAATTTGGAGTTAAAATAAATATTTTATGAACAAAATAAGTTTTGGAGTTTTTTCATGGTGTGCTTGTTGTTATGGGACGATGAAGTCCATGCGGTAGGGAAGCCATGCAGCAGCAATACTATGCAGCACAAAATTCCTTGCCGCAGAACCCCCCTCGCAACATGTGTCTTTTATGTGCCTAAACTTTCTGGGCGCATAGATGAAGGCGCATGACTGTTTCACATACGCGCTATGTGTTATGCGTCTGACTGGGCCATGAGCCAGATCTTGCTACGCGCTCGATCTTGCCATGCGCCTAAGGGTAAATGCGGCAGATAGCTATGTGCCTGTATCTCTGAACGCATAATTTGTTATGTGCATAAATTTTTATGCGCATATCTTGCTATGTGTCAAGTCGATATGCGTCAAGATCATTGCATGCGACGGTTGTTCCATGTGGCGTCCCTTGCCCTATGCCTGGACTCATGCGACGGCCTCTCTTGCGTGCATTCTCTTATGCGCACACTATGCCTATTTTGCTTCTTTTAGTATTTTCCTTGGTTTTGGTTGTTTTTACTTGATTGTTTGTCTTGACCCTAGTAAGTTGCAAATGTTAATGAGCTTAGTTAACCTACACTGCCCAAGATTTGCATGCATAGTGACCAGTACCTGAATTGTCAGAGATGTAGGCTTAACCAAACTAATTGTTGAATTGTTGCCATAAGGGCATCGACCTTGTACCTGATCCAAGCAATGTGTTACAATGTGAAAGAAGAATTCATGTGACTGGTTGATTGACCTGGTATCCTGACTTGACTACTTGTATTTGTGCTGATATATCTACTACGTGCTAAGCGTGTTACATGTCATGTTTATGCACCGAGGTGCCACTTGATCTTATGCGACATGTGATATTATATGATCTTAATTTCTCTAGCACAGACATTCTAGTTGGTCAGTAACCATAGCGTGGTTAGGATAATTGTTGAATATTGCAGTACGCTCGGGTGAATCTAGATTGAGCTCATAGGCAAAAATGTGGATTCGTACCTAGCATACAAGTATCAAGGTATGACATCTAGGAGGAATGATCATGTGTCCATGTAATGCCCTACTCCGCATGGTGCATTATGCTGAGTCGGATTCAAACAAGGCATTGGGTTGGTTGCATAACATAAGTTGGAATTGGGAACAAGTATTGATTCGGGTTTTGGTTTCATTTACAAGCTTTTACGCGAAACTTTCTGAGGTCAATTTATCGCCTCGATGTGGACAAATGTTTGAAGTCAAGTATCGTGCAACAAAATTAATGGGTTAGTTCAGAGCAGTGCAGAGATAGCGGGACTTAAGGGATGGTGCAGTCTTCCTTGAATCCGCTCGGGCCGGATGATTGAGAAGCACGACCTGCTCGCATGGTTATACTAGTTAAGTAAATTGTGCTTCACATCAGACCACAAAAATTAGGGATAGGTTGTATCGACTCAGGTGGAGCGATAGGCTGTGTCGGCTCGACAAAACGATAAGGAGATGAGTCTAAGGTGGGCGGGCCCTGACCCTTCTCCTCTACTCCTTCATACTTAATAAAATACATCAGTTGCATACTAGTGATTTTATGGATCCAACGTGCGTAACTTAGAGAAACACAAGTCAGAATATATGTTGAACACTAAGATAGAACATTAAAACAAAGTATAATGAGGCGAGCAGTTGTGATGCAACGCCACTGAACTGCCAGTAAGAAAGAAATAGAAATGTGCATCCGAGCATGAGAATATCATAAGAACGCGTTGCCAAGTGAAGCATGCAGTTGTAATTCAAAACCGTACAACTATGTCAGATGGTAAAGGTGTCACAAAACTACCGATCAGGGATAGGGCACCCGGAACACTGTATCGAGAAGCGACATGGTGACTCAATAACTCGGGGCCTGCGGATCATCAAACGAAATACTATATCGGAAAGGGCATGGTGCCACAAAATATTTGGTGACTACGGGTCGCCATGGAACAATGATTTGGAGGACGGAAGAGAAACGATGCTGGGATATAGTAGGACGAGTAGACTTGTTCCTCGACCGTACTTACAAACAAAGAGGCGTTGGAAATATAGTGGAGCGAGTTGGACTTGTTCCTTGTCGTACTTACAAGTCAGAAACGTTGTATAAGTTCATAAACGATACTACTTTAATTATGCCCCGTGTCATGCATCTGCGTCATAGATAACAATTCATGCATTTGCATGGTCATGGACAACTTATGCACAAGGTTTGCCCGTTTTCCTTGATCGGATATGATATTCGGTCGCACCGAAAATGAATCAACCTAGGGGGAAATAATGAGACGTGCAATGGCTAGTGGCATTGCGGGACCTCAGCGGGTTCGCAACTCGACTGGAGGGTGTACCGTAATGTCAAGAATAAGTCCTCCATGGTGTCGACAATATCGTAAATGACCTTCATATAGATAAGAGTTGTATGTTATCAAGAATGTTTCAAGCAGGAAGAAAAGTGTGCACTTTGCCTTGTGCAAGGGTGGACATATATGTTTGCATCTACCTTGCCTCGAGCAGGAGTGTGCACAACGGCTATGGTAAGAGCCACGGATAAAGTGATGCGATTCAACGTATTTCAAGCATTATAGATGCGATTCAAATATAACATGCTTAGCGATCGAGATGACCAAATATAACAAGTCTACTTAGCGGTGAGATCGAGTATAACATGCTTGTCTGATTAAGTGAATTCAATGCTATACATGTGAATATGCTTTCATAACTTCAAAGTTTACATGCAAGCATGATTTACTGCTTTCGAGGCATGCCTCAACACAAACTGAAATTTATCTAGTTCAAATAGAAAGATTATCAAATAATCTACATGTTTTACATGACTACTTAGTGTCGGTTTAGACGAGTGGGTTATTATGCTCACCAGTACAAGATGCGTACTGATCCCCCAACCCCCAGGTACAAAGGATTGCTCGGACGTACCAAAGGCGTTAGAAGCTCAGGTTCGGCAACGTGCAAATGCGTGCTTGATATACGAAAACATGATGTATGAAATGGTGGAAATCATTTGTGAGCAAGAGCAATCAATAAGTATTGTAAGCCAACTTAGCATATTCAATAGGGCTATTCACGGCCTTTGTAATCGTTGCATTTATCAATAAAAGAGCTTCGCTTCGAATACTCCGTGTTTTCAATATGACTCTATAAATCTTTCACTACGACTCAGTATTTTCTATAAAAACTATTATGCTTTATCTTCTTGCCTTGTGCGTTGTGCAACCTAGGCACGCACGGCATCACGCCGAGGGAAGATTATCGCCTCTACGGAGTTGGGGCGTGACAAAGTGGTATCAGAGCGTCCGATTTTACTTCCTTGGACAATCATTCATGTCATCACAAATTCAAATATGCTTCCGCGTATCGAACGAATATTGACTCTACTCGATGCTACATTGGATGATCCATACAATAAGTCTATAAAAACTTAAATTATTGTGTGTGCTTGCTGCATTTATTTTCTATTGATCGTAACACCGAGTAACACCGCGTGACGTTGTTGCATAGCATGCGACAAGCTGATTTGATTGATATTTGTTGTGTTGTTGCAACACGTCAATATTTTGAATGATAGCATATACGTAGGAACATCAGAACGATAACAAACTAGTTGAACGATTTGAGTAACGACTTGGAAATATCGGGAAGAAAATATTGTACGAGATGCAATGCACGGGATCAACAGAAATAGTAAGTGATGGTGTGTTGGTTGAGTTTTGTGTCAGATTTTGAGTAAGCGAACATCGAGTTTGTGGTCGATAGAATCACTACGAGATAAAAAATATCGGAATGGATATCGGATCGAGGCAGGGAAGTGTGATACGAAGAGTGGCTCAATTTCTGAGTTGTATATGCCATACCACAAAGTGATCGTGCTTCAGAACGTTCGCATGGACAGCGATAGATTTACTGTAACGGATAGGGTAGCGTCGAGACTTGTTTGGGTAATTATAAGGCAGTGTATGACTCGAGTATTCTTTAATGCATTATGTTCAAACGACTAGGAACAAACTCTCGAGTCGAACAAATGTTATGTCGGACGAGAATTCAGGAAGTGTAGATGGACAGTTGGCCGAGAAATACGAAGAAAATTGATAGCGGCTAGGTGTGCATACATGCGCGAGGGATTGATGCAAATCCAGGAGTAACCAGTGTAGTCTATGGATTTGTAAACGCAAGGGAACTATTGGCCGAGTAGAGGAACTCGTTTGGGAATGAAAGATTCAGAAATAGTTCGTGTCACAAAAAAACATCGAGGACTTAATCGTTGTTGCTTGGGACTTATGATCCATAACTAGGTTACGCAATCGAGGCATAGACAAAGGCGGATATTTACGAGATGGTATAGCGAATGTAGGCAAGTTTTCTACGAAACTTAGATGAATGCGACGTGAGTGTCAAGTTGATGTAAACGCAGATTCTAAGTTGACCTTTACGATATCGGAACAGATGTAGCGTATCAAAATGGATATAGTTTGAATGACCCTACCGTAGGAACTAGTGCGCAAGTCGTCGGGACTGTGCGACATGTCGAAGCGCGAAGGAAATTGACATAGAGATGGAAGAATCAAAATGGGCGCAAGGACCATAAGGGATGGACCTTTGAGGAAACTCGACGGGACTTAACGTCAGGACGAATTACAATATCGCTCGAGCAAAATGGTTGCGTAGGTAAACTTAAGCGAGATATAAAGATACAAAATGGAGCAAGGCTATGATTCAAAAAGTTTATGGGTAACAATATGAGAAGTCATATCGATCGATCGAGAATTTACTTGATGGATTCAGAACAAAACGATAGAGTTAGCGGGATGAGCTAGCGGGATTGACTGATCGATTGCGGATTATTTTGCCGAGTATAAAGTATCTCGGATATCGATCAAAGTGTAGATAGACTCGAACCCTAGACGGCTAGATATTTTTTTGGTTAGCGAATATGTTGGCAGGTAGTGCATGCGTGTTCAGAGTTAGAAAAATATTTCAGATTTGGGTAGAATCCCATAGAACTTGTCAAAACTTGTTTGGCTTCGGAATAAGATATAGCATAGTTCTTAGTAACTGTCAATCGTTGATGATCCACAATTATTGAGCGTAGCTTCGGGGCAGATGACCCTAGAGACTTGACCGACAAATCTATGTAATCGTTGGAGACCCATAAGATGACCTGATTAATGACGCATCTCTTAATATTGAGTGGTGCATGTTGAATATAAGTCTAGGCGATCGAATATTAATTTCAGAATTCGATGGAATAGCCTACGGTTGAATATAACATAGTGATATTTTTATGGTTGGTGATTTCGTACACGATAGAGTACATAACCTTAGATGTGCCAGATGAAACATTGACGTTGGAAAGAGTGATGTCTTTTAGCATTGTTGATTTTATAGAAAGAACCGAAGGATAGTTAGTGTTGGTTATCGATTCGATCAACGCTAGATGGTGTGATAGCACATCGAAGTATTCTGAGAAACGAGATAGACAAAAAGTTTATTAAGGAATGGAATCGCATCACAGATTTTGTGAACATGGGTATGGTCGGTTTAAGTTAGTCCCATTCATTGGGAAGACTTAGTATTTTGTCTGGGTAAGTCGCCTAGTGGGGGTAAACCTAGACATTGATGCGTCAGAAATTCAAAAAGGATGATCATGGGGAATAGATGGCACAAAATGAGGCAGGAAATGCTTGCATATGTTGGACCCAGTCAGTATCAAGCAAGACTTCAGAAATAGTTGAACAAGAGGTGGATAAAAGTTGGATATGAAGTGTGTTACTGAAAAATCATTACGATCGGATGTGCAAGGGCTTGATGCAACACATACACGAAAATATCGATGCAAAAGATTTGGGGAACAAAAAGTATTATGGAGACTCGTTGCATTCGGATTGCGTAACGACTCGATGCAATACGCAAGTCAGGATTGTCAGCACGAAACCTATAAAGATGCTAGGCGATTATGGCGGGAAATCAGGTGTTCAGAAATAGTGCACATCGAAGTATTTACGGGAATGGATGCTAAGGTTAGTTCAGTCGGGAAAATAAAATAGTTGGTATTTCGAAAACGAAGTCGTGCCTACAACTTGTCCGATTTCACTATCACTAAGCTTGCTGAAATGCATATATTTCGGGGACGCCTAAAATATGTGTACGAATCCAAACTAAAGGATATGTTGAACTCGAATTGAGCTGTAGAAAAGCGATATGGAGTTAAGAAATTTGTACGAGCGTTGCACAAGAAACAGAGAAAGTAAATTTGAGGTAGCATTTGAAACAAAGGTATGATATTATTGAAAGGTAACGAGCAATAGTTTTGGTTTGGGGACGAACCTTATTTTAAGTGGTATATTATGTAATACCCCACTCTACACGGTATATTACGCTGAGTCAGATTCAAACGAGACATTGGGTTGGTTGCATAACATAAGTCAAAATTGGGAACAAGTATTGATTCAGATTTTAGTTTCATTTACAGGCTTTTATGCGGGACTTTCTGAGGTCAATTTATTGCCTCGATGCGAACAAATGCACTGAGTCAAGTATCGTGCAATAAAATTAATGGGTTAGTTCAAAGCAGTGTAGAGATAGCGAAACTTAAGTTGTCACGCCCCAAATTCAGAATACTGGAGAGCATGGGAATGTCTCAGCCAACCACACCTTGTGGAATATCGAAGCAACCCGTAATGTGTTACGGTTGTCTAGAGATAAGGGGGTGCATACTACAATCAAGCCTCTTAGGGTCAAGAACTTCTATATCTCAATCATTCAAACAAGTAGCAAAAACATAAAATATTTCAGAATAAGCAGTAAGGGGTCCCAAATGCCGCATCAAAATATTTTAGAGATCTAGCAATACAAAGTGATATGCCAGATACACAATCAAAATTATACATGACAGTGAGTCAGCTGCATTCTGAATATATATTACAATCAAATAAGGAACTAGTGTCCAGATTATCCGACTAATAGGTGTCGGTTGGCTAAACGCCCAAAAGAATATAGTTTGCAAAAGATGAGCAGTGAATGAAGGAACACACTCGTGACCCTCAGCAGCCATCCTTCTAGTGTGTGCTATCAATGAGGGTGAGATATGATTGATCCTTAGGTACTGGATCTAAACCTGTCCATGCAAAACCAGTGGAGTCAGACCCCAAATAGCAAGTACCACAAATGAAGCACGAAATAAAAATTAAAATCAGTTCTATAGCATGAGATGCATTAGCCAACAATCAATGGCATATGTCCCATCCATGACGTGTCACAAAACCCCTTCACCAAACAAGGACAGGAAGTGGCATATCACATCAAGATAGAATACATTCGTTGATTATGGTCAAGCTAAAATAACTCTGCGTCATAGTTTTAGTCCACAGGCTATCGTAACACAATAGCGCAACCCGACAACCAAACAAGGTTATGAGTTGAATTATCATGCCACGACAGTCTATGTCCCTAATTCCACTCAACAAAAAGCACAATACACAAGCTGGGATACAATATTAAGTAAAATAACATAAGATAACAAGTAGCTTCGATCAGTGTTCCGTTGTAACACAATAACGCAACTCAACAACCAAACAAGGACATGAGTTAAACTTTTATGCTGCAACAGTCCACTTCACTAACTAAAACAGATTTAACGGCCAAACATGTGTTATGGCTTGATATGTGATCTTTGGGTTATCTCAGTAATATCATATATGAGTATCCTCAGATCGTGCCATAATCGAGCAGGGCTGGCTGAACCAATAATATACGAGCATGAATAATATGATGCGCTAGTCCCTTGCAAGGGCCCTGAGATAATTAATGATCAGTAGCAGTTCTAGGATATCTATAAGAAAGATACTGGCTCAGCTTATAATTAAATTAGATATTACACTCCACTAGTGCGGATGATATACAATACCTGTGGTGGCCAGCCTTTACTCCCAGCTAATTTAGGGTGGCTCGACATGTACGATCTCGAGATACCATTCCTTCTAATGCTCTACAAATTAAGTTGCCTAGTGAACCCTTGATAATTAGAATATTATGTCATGGTCACATGAACATTCTTTCCTAAATGTCATACTTTAAGTACGGGCACTCTTGATACGAATTCAAATTGTCACTCGAAAGTTAAATCTGGATTCACCCAAGTGTGATGTAACAATCAATACTATCTAGCCACGGCTAAAGTCACTGTCCAACTACCAGATCCTTGCAAAGAAATAATTACGTATATCAAGTAGCAAGTGTATGTGGCACGACGTCTCACTATATATCAAGTTACACTCTTGGTGCGATCAAGTGTATCAGCACGGATACAATAGTCAGGGCAGGAACGAGTTTCTAGTATCAAGGTTGTGGACAAGTTATCAAGTAGCAAGTTATTCAGGATAGGACAGTCAAATAATGGTCACATTATTTTTGTCACTTTATTATATCGATAGATAAAAATAAGAGTAGTGCGAGAATCCCTTGAGATCATATCCACAATTCTTAAACCAAACAATGATCGGGATTGCATACCCTCCCTCGAGTTAAACTACGACTCATATTCTATCCAATGTATAATAAGGTGATCAAGAGAAAGTAGCCTAATTAGCAAGTAAGTACATATAGGGCCATATCTATAGGGCTCATGTCAGGTACTTAGTCATTTAGCACATGGTTACATCTGGGTCATACAAGTCATTTCTAAGTTCAACAAATAGCATCACAATCGTTCAATCAATATCAACATTAAACCAAGCAAATGTCCAAAGTGTACAAAAAATAGTAGACGCATAGGAGCAAAGGCACATAGCAAGGTACCGCATAACATCGAGGCCACATAGGGTCAAGCCCGCATGCAATCGAGGCCGCATGGTTGGCTTGGACTAATAGGTAGAGCAAAGTCCACTATTCGGGAAATATGTGATATGATAATCAATAAATGCAAGTCAAGTCAGAAAAGTGACTGATGTGACATGTGATAAAAGTATGTAACTACCATTTTTCCAAATAAGGGTATTTTTGGTAATTTTGCATGTTGATAATTCTTTTATATTATTATATATTAATGATTGTCTAAAATTATTTTAGTGGTTAGTAGTTAGCCTATTGGATATATTTAGTGCTAGTGAACCTAAGTGGACCCAACTAGACTTAATATGACCATTGGTTTAATTAAGTTCTTAGTTTTGGTTGACTCATAAATTAGGGAGAATAAATTGGTAATTCCTTCATAATTAAATTAGAACCTTCCTTAGTTAAACCCTCTTTAATAAATATTCTTCATGACTAATTAGGAAGGACAAACTTGTAAATATACCAAATCCATATGACAAAACTATTTTCTCAAGCCTTCTTTATTTTATTTTATTTATTCTCCATCACTTATTCTTCTTCTCCACTTCATCTTCTCCATCTCCCCAGGAATGGAGAAACCCTAATTTCTCATCCACTCCAAATCCGAAATTCTTTTCTTACCACACTATTCCACCTTCCCAACTTCTTCATATGGAGAACTAGTGCTTGGAGCTCAAGGAGGAAGCCAAGGGGAAGCATTAGCAAGAGGATTTGGGTCACTTCTTCTTCTTCTTCAATTATTCCCCAAATTCATGGAGATTCATTGGGATCCAACTCCCAATAGGTAAATCCCTCTTGTTCCCTAATTTTTATGGTAGGAATCCAAATGGAGCCAATAGGAACTCTCCCATAGGTGGGAATGACCTTCTAATGGTAGATCTAGGTGTTAGAGGACTTGAATCTATTAGATCTAAGCTTTTGAATATTGTATTGTTATTTTCTAGGGTTTATTTAGGAGAACTACGAATTTGGCATACAATATTTGTAGAAATGGTGTAATATAAGAAAGGTGTGTTATTTATAGCTTTACACATATAGTTACATGTATTTGTTTTGTGAGCTATATATTTTGATAGGTAGTTATACTATAGTATCTTCTGTGTGTGAGCTGGAGACACACTAGTGTTTGCATGATTGCTGAGACTACATTAGAGTGTGGTTTTGGGGAGAAGAAATCGAGCACAAGCCAAGGGGGTGACTGCAAAATACAAGCAGTTTACATAGTAGTGGTGGTATAGGCTTTTGGGTTGTAGACTGATTTGAAGACATTTAGATGCAGATATAGGGGATGGTGTTATCTAGAAAAGATACAATGTTATTGGCAAGGGTAGATGGGTTATGCAGGTCTGATGTGTGGTGTCCCTATTCCACTTAGGTGCAGTACAATTGGAGGGGTGTTAGGGGCTCGAGCATGAAGAACCAAACAACTGTGGTAGTGAATAAGTGTATGGAGGAATTTGATACCATAGAATCAGTTTGAAGCAACATCAGTTCCCATAAACTGATGTGGAGTATCAGTTACAAAATTGCAAGGGGGTTCATATCTGAACTGGAAAAGGTATCAGGAAAGTTTAGTTAGTATATAAGTTAGATATCAGTTAGTCGAGTTAGCATGTTAGCTGTTGATGTATGATAGCAGTATTAGTGGTATCATTCAGTTAAGGGGGTTCCTATTATATCAAGTATAGCAACCTGGGGATGCAGGGGATTAGATAGGTGTATCAGGCCTGGAAGAGGGTAGGCACTGTCACAGTGCAAGGACTTAAGGTTATGCTATGGTACCTGATAACAAATATTGGGGGCATGGTATCAGTTGATTGGATGTATTTGGCCACATATTTTAGGTAATGAGATATCAACTATTAATTAGTATTTTGTGATAATTAAGTAATCAGTTAGAGTATATAGGAGTATTGTTTAAGTTAGTTGTAATGAGTTAAGTGAGTGCTCTGATATCAAGTTAAAGTAGAGTATCATAATTAGATGGCTAAGATTAGTATTTGGAATGGGAGTGACAATGTGTGTGTGTGTGTTGATTTAGGATTGTGTGCATACATGGGTTAGTATATGTATTGGTGCCAGTTGGTTAATGTATTAAGTGTTAGTTGCAGTGCAAGGTCCATGATGGTGAGTATCTGTTGTGAGTGTCTAGGTGTGCACGTGTGAGCGTGTTGGGAGTCAGTTGAGGTGAGGGAGACTAGTAGATAGTAAATTGTGCATTATAATGTGAGATATGTGTGTGTCAGTTATTCAACTAAGTATGAGTGTTTGTGATACTCGAGTATAGGATGGTGTTCAAGTATCATTTTAGCAGTAGATGACCATTGGATGGGAGGTTTGTGATGCTAGGCAGGTCTGGGAATATCAACAAGATGGAAAGATGCAAGATGGGAAGTCTGCAGGTCGGTTTCCTATGAGTTTATGTCTGTTGGACTATTAGTTAAATGTTAGCCTTAGTTATTAGCTAGTTAGTTGTTAAGTTAGTTGTGTTAAATGTTAATTAGTTAGATAATATTTGACATATCATTTAGTTGTTGTTTTACCTAGCAGTTAGTTATGTATATAAGTTAGATGTTAAGTTATATATGTTAGTTCATTAGTTATGGTTTAGTTAGTAGTTGTGTTATAATATTAGGTGTTAAGATATATGTTAGTTGATAAGTTAAGTGTGGACAATTGATATGATTAGTTAATTAGTTATGCTAGGTCTTGATATATAAGTTAAGTGATGTTAGTATAGTTGAATATTGGTGGTTAAGTATGTGATGTTGGTTATTGATAGCTTGGTATATGTTGTTTCAGATATCTGATATATAGTTATGTTAGTGTTATCAATTGTTAGCTAATAGGTTTATTGGTATTAGTTAGTTGATTGTATGATGTTAGTAAATGTAAGTTATATCTATTAGTTAACTATTAGTACATGTCAGTTAGTTATATGGTTATGTTAGAGGTAGATAAGTATATGTTATGCTTAGTTAGTGATAATTGTTAGTTAGTTAGTTTGGTGTGTCAACGGTTAGAGAATAGTTAGTGTTACTTGTTAGTAAGTTACAAGGTTGGATATGTGATATGATATTAAATATATATGTAAGTGTATATTGGTATATGATATGCATTGGTTAGTATATATGTTAGTGAGTTTAATATGAGTCTAGTATTACCTTGTGATACCAAGGTAATGTTAAGGTATTGGGTATTGGGTATCTAAAGGGTGTAGGTAATGTGATACCAAGATGGCTCAAAGCCAAGGTATCCATCTAGAAATTGTTAGCTATGAGATATAGTTTATATTATACTTGTATATTTTATTATATAGTATATTATATATTGTATAGTGCGTATCTTATGATACGGTATAGTATTAATATCCTAGTATCCTAATATAACTAGTATAGCCTAAATATGTAGTGTATGGACCTAATAACCTTGAGATGGACTCATACAATCTAGAAATAGCTAGTTTAACCAATTTTGATTAGTTTAACCTAGAGTTGACCTAGTTTGACTGTTTTAACTTAGAATTGGCCTAATGACCTAGAAATGGACTATTTTAACTTGTTATCACTAACCTTGTATTGATGTTGCTTTTCATATTTAGATCTTTGGAGCACCATTCCGGATATAGGTTGATACTTTACCCTAGATTCCAGGCGAGTATATCTCTTTATTAGTTTTTATTTCATAATAGTGTATATATCGCATATTCTAGAACTGTATACTTGATTCTGACACAGTGGCTACACAGACTGATACTAAATGGATCCTGTTATGAGATGTTATTCCCTACCGTGTTCAGGATACTCCTTCACATATATTTTATCGTATGTATCTGGTATTAATTTTAGTATACTTTATGTGCTTCGTGTTCACACACTGTTCGTGTTCAGTGTACTTATATTCATGTTCATAACGTATCATGATTGGATCCATGAATATTGGTTGGGGATGGGGGAGTAAGAGTTTGGTTATGTGATCAAAGCCCTCTTGTATTCGTGTATATGTCGATTACATATTACACGTGTAATCGAGTTATCTTATTGTATTCGTGTTTATACACTGCTCGTGTTCAGTGTGCTTATTTTCGTGTTCAACCCAAACCGATCACATAATAAACTTGTACTCTATGGCACATTAGTTAGTATATCTACTTTCATCACTTACAGCTATTCATATTTTATGTTCTTTACTTTCCAGTACATTACCTGTTCACTCCAGTTCATTATCATTTACTATTGCTAGTTATCTTGTATTCTTTTCTATTATTTGTTATATACGCTCTATTATGTTTCTGGAACTACTTTTAGAGGTATGTACTTCGCTCCTTTCCTGATTGGATAATATTTTTCAGTGATGGTTGTATACTCCATTCCGAGATCTCAGAATGGTGCTATAGACATGACTGCTCTTACCCTATGGACTTGAGGTGACTATTGTAGAGATTAGTTAGTGTTCCTTCTTTCATATCTTGTCTAGTTTTCTTTTTGTAGAATATTATTGATTATACTTTTTGTTCATTCTTCTTTTAAATTATTGTGATTAAGTACATGATAATACTGGTTGTACTGGTATGATAGATAGATAGATAATGATAACCTTGTCACGCCCCAATCCCAAATATGTAGGACTAGGAATATGTAACACGCCAGCCGTATGTATACGAACTCCAATATATGGAAACCATATACACACGTACGCTGTACATGAATATCCAATCCACAGTGGTAATATACTGTCTCAACAAGTCACATGCAATCTATATCTCATCCACAGCACAAATAATAGATAAATGGAAATCAATAACTGAATATCAAATAAGCAGTCTAAAAGTATGATAGTCGGGTGGAAACAAATCCACTGCAAATCGACTATACCAAAACTACTAAAGAGAGAAAAGAATAAACTCTAATATCAGAATAATGTCGCGAAAAGAATAACAACTAGAATCTCTAAACAGCTGCAATGAATCACATATAATCCGAAGGTAAGACCTCCTCAGTCTGATAGGAAGCGTCAGGTCCAGGTCTATACTCCTGTGGATACTCCTGCTCATCTATATCTGGAAAGGTACCAGGTCCTCAGAGGGACGTAACAAGATACATATAAATATGCCAATAAAGTACTGAAATATAAACACCCAATGGGTCGCCTAACCATCTATATGAATGCAGTTTGAGAACAACTTTCTAACAAGTGGGCTATCTGGCCATAAAATGGGATTGGCATGACTCTCTCGAAGAATCAGGGGCCTACAAATCATGTCGTCTTTTGAACGGCAGAGGCCGCCAAGTAGTATATGGGTCATCACGATCGCGTATCTCCGACGGAGCGTACGGGTTACATAAAAAGGAAAGTACAAAGGAACCCAAATGCCTTACTTATTGTTCTTCCCACCCTATGCTCTAAGCATGTCATATCCATGACACGATAAACCTCTAATAACTGCCAGGTCTACTAGTATGTAAAATTTCTATCGGCAGTTATCCCTATCCGTCGCACGACCTATACGTACCAGTGGCCAGCCGAGTACGCAAGTTCGTGTCCTACATGTGACTCACACTCGTGTAAGAATAGTTTTATGGCCAATGAAACATAAAATGCCTCATAAAAATGGGGTAGTCTCATAAAGTAGGTCCAATGCATATACATAAATAAAACATAGTACGACGACACCGCCGTTGTACCCAAGTTTTCTTGGACGCGCAATTTATATAGTATTTAAAATAAATGAACTAAATAAACAGAAATAAATATGCATGCATCATATGGAATGTAAAATATAGTACAATGGCAAGGTATACTTGCCTGGCAAGAAATCTGTAAAGTATACGCGCCCAAATGTCAAGGACACGAAATCTGGAACTAAGGCCTCCGAACAACGTCTCCGGATGCTGAAATAAACATCACCAACATTTCCGAAATGAGCAAAATAGCTAAAAAGCACTTCTCTTTCGTCCAATTTGGACACCGAGACAAAACAATAATTTCGGATAAAAGTGGGATCCACGTGTGGTCCACTTTGCACCGAAAAATGTGCCAAGTATAAAGGTCTCTAAATGGGACAAATTATAGGTCAAACAAACTCTAAATGTCAATACGAACCCAACGGTATATCCAAATATGGATTTCGATGGGCCGAACGCAATTTTGCCCAAAAAGTCAACCGTGGGGCCCGCCAATTGGCGACTTGGTCAACCGTCTCAGAATTGCATGAAAATTGGATCACAGGACCAGTGTGTTACCATGAGTCTAGTGGCGCAAGTTTCGTCGCAATCTAACGAGCGTGCACAAAATATGCGCGACTTTCACAAAAGTTGCGACATGGGGTTTGTCCGCGGATACGGGCTGATTTCGGCGCGCACACGCGTCTGAATCAGTTTATGCGAACTCTCATGTGTCCGGGTATACTGCGTGCACCGTTTGGTATACTTGGTACACGATGGGCCAATCCCGTTTGGCGGAGCACGCTCCGTTTCACAACTTGTAGAAATCTGAAAAAATATATTTTTGGGGTTTTCCAAAGAATTTAATTCTACCTACAGCAGTTAATAATCTAATATTATTTAACAAAAATTAAACTAGGTCAAGTGGTCCTTTTATACCAAAAAGAAAAATCGAATTCGGATCTTTGTGGTGGGAGATATGAATCCGGGAACATAGATGATCACTACAGTTTTCTGTGATACCCAGAATTGGTCTTTTTCTGCCAACTTTGACGCTATTTTCGCCTATGGTTACGCGTTGTTAGAGGTCTACTATCATACAGATATGGAAGAGGGTTAAAAGGTGAGCGTACCGGTGAAGATGGGGTAGCGTTTGGTTGAGCGAGGTGACAGAAAACTGTGCGGGAACACAGGTACCTCGCTGCTGAATTCTGCAGTGCGCGGGGTGCGCGGGGTCGCGGTCGTCGGGATTGGTTTGGGCGGCCTGGCGCGGTTCTTCGGCTGTAGTGGCGGTGCTCTCTAGGTCTAGATGGGAAAAGGAGGATATTGGATGATCTAGGGTTAGGGTTTTGGGATGAAAAGATGATGAATATGAATATATATATAAGAAAGATGGAGGGGGTTACGTGGTTCTACTCGTGGGGGGTCTCGCTTATGGCGCTGTATGCTACATAGGCCGGTGTAGTGGATGATGATGGCTTACAAAAGGTGGGTGTGGGCTTGCTAATAGGCTAAGGTGCGGGTTGCTAATAAAGGAAGGGTGGCTGCGCTGAATATCGAAGGGGCTTCTGTGCTAATCAAAGCAGCGAGTGGCTGGCTCACATTGCACGAGCGGGTGTAGGCTTCAACTAGCGGGTTGATAGCATGCGGGTTTGGATGGGTTTAAGGACTAATGATCCATTAGGGATCCAATAGTAATAAAACTTTTTTTTTCTTTTCTAATCTTTTTCTTTCTTTTTCTTTTAAATATATGTGTGTGTGTGTGTGTGTGTGTGTGTGTGTGTGTGTGTGTATATACCCATAAAAAAATCTAGAATTATATTAATGCACACCATTAAGCTAGCAACTGCTCAAGGGGTCTCCTACATGAAATAAATTCAGAAAAATTCCTAATGGCCCCATAAATCTCCTAAGTTCACCAACACCTAAAATAAAAATTAATAAAATTCTATTTCTCCTAATTAGCCACTAATTACTATAATTAAATTAATAATTAATAATTAAAAAAGGATAAATACGGTTTTTAGGAATAAAGGTTTTATAAACCTAGACAGCGTTCTACCACCGATGTTGTGGCGTAGGCTGGACATACCCACGTTCTCGTGCCCCTATATCAGGTGCGGGTAATGACATATTTTTTTGGTAGCCTATGTAGGTCAGGCTTCATAAGTGGTGTGATGTCACGGTAGTGCGATGACTTATTTGTACTACTGCGAGCCTGCGATAGGATATATGATATAGGATATTAGGATGATAATACTCAATCAAAAATTTAGGATTTCTTGAGAGATTCCTGAGATGACCCTTGAGAATCTTATTATAAATTTTAATTCAAATCTTTTCTTTCTTTCCATTCAATATCACTTATTGATAATTGTTTATGGTATTAAACGAAAGAATGAAAATATATTCAAGATGGGGTTTATACGAAACCCGCCTTCTCTGGTTTACAAACAAACTTGTACAATTTGGTCCTATACGAGGATATGGGAGTACAATTTATTTAATCTGGGTAAATATTGCTATAGGTGTCTGATCTGCAGTCGATAACTTTAGCCCTTGGACCATACGATGTTGAAGAAGTGCCGTAGAAGACAGGAAGCAGCTTCGAAGGTTGCAAAAGAGGGTGGACGCACGGTGCCCAAGTCGTCGATCCCTACTCTCTGCCTGAGCTCCGGATTCTCTCTCTCTCTCTCTCTCTCTCTCTCTCTCTCTTGACCTCTGGTTCGATCTTTCTTGGAAGTTCGACCTTGGATCTGATATTGGTTTCTTGACCAATTTTCCGACCTTTCCAATTTGTCAAACTTTTTTCCTCATTGATAGAGGTCTCTATTTATAGAGTTTTAGTGACAGTGACCACTCCGTCGGTGTAGAAACCGAGGAGTAGAAAGTACAGCACCCTTTTACACAACGGTTAAACTAACCAATGCCTGCGTATAGATAATCATTTGAATGAGTGTGTGATGCAGGTCCAACTAAGGGACAAAACGCGTATAATCACTACGAAGATCACGACGTAGAAGCCACGTAGGCAGGTATCCATTGTGTAGAAGAGGTTGGCATAGAAGCCAAATGTCTGTCACCATGGCATAGAAGCCAAATAGTTATCAAACCGGCATAGAAGCCGAATAGGCGTAGAAGCATGGTGGTCATAGAGGCCGAGCAGGCGTAGAAGCCGAGTGGTCATAGAGGCCGAGCAGGCGTAGAAGCCGAATGGTCATAGAGGCCGAGCAGGCGTAGAAGCCGAAAGAGCACAAACGCTGGATGGGCGTAGAAGTCGCTGCGTACCGTGCCATAGTGCTGATGTGGACGTCTTAGCCAAAATTATGGCTTTTGAAGATATAATCAAATCTCTTGCATTAAATGCCGAGATTTGCCACCATCCTGTGCATTAAATGTGGAGGCGTATTTTTTGAAGGTCTGCAACCCCTTCTGCGCATCAGTCGCAGAGACGTGCCTTGAGCAACTGTCACCGCTCTGTGCATCAGACGTAGAGACGTGCCTCGAACCCCGTACGGAGTGCAGCTTTTGATGTGGCAGGCGGTTTGTCTACTACAGAACGTAAACAGCTTGTGTTTTGCCCGTGTAAAATAAGGTAGCGTATTCCTTCGTGCTTGTAAGAGCAGTTTACGCAAAGGGGATGGCGGTATTTGACAGCCTGGGTCACAGTGCTGTGCCATCATTATAGCCGTCGTCTGGGTAGTCGAGCCGTATCCCTTTGTCAGAAGTCCAGACGTCAGGTTCATTGCAGGGTCTGACAGGTTCACTTCAGAGAATACGAAGCATCTCTTATACACCTCAATGCTACGTTTGAAAGAGGATGAGTTTTACGCCCTAGAGGCGATGAAGCACCATGTTTACGCTGAAGCGGCTTGGATGTACTGTCTTACGCGGATGGTCCTTCGAGCTTTCATATTTCATGCTGCGTTTTTAGTGGAAAGAGCTCTGTTGCACGTTTGATGGCTCTGAAGACCTCTGCTTACGCTGCTCTGCACTAATATGCCGCATATAGTCATCCGGCGTATTTTTCATGCTTCTACAAGACCCCCTTCAAAGCTTCCAAATTCCTCAAAATTTGGAACGCTTTGAATGAAGCATGAACCGCTCCTCGTGACTCAAAACGTTTCTGAATGGAGCGTTGAAACGGTCGATGCTGACTTTATGGCAGATTTATTGGGGACCGGTGTGACCCCTTTCGCCTATAAAAAGGCTGGGGGAGTTAACCCATTCTCCCCACATTCCCATCACCACGCAGAGATGATCGCCGGAGTTCGTCGGGTCGACCTGAGGAAGAAGGAGATCATGTTCTTCCAGCGTGTAAGGAGCCAAAAAAGACGATGTCTTCGAGCAAGTGTCCACTGCAATGATGGATCATGGAAGGATATCTTAGCCTCCCTTGCTTGGGATAATCAACAACTTTATGTGGTGGTTCTTCGGGAGAGACGAAGATTCGTATTTCACCACGCTGCTTGCAAGTGGCGCCTTCTCTAGTTACCTCTGGTGACGACAGGCAGACAGACCGGCTAGAGTGGCGGTGGTCTGTAGGAAAGCAGAATTACCCTGCTTTTCTTCTGTTGGAGGATGGGTCATATGCCCAGTTTTGTATCCTTCTGCCACTGATCATCTTCTTGGAAGAAGAGGAAGATCATCACCCAGCGCGAGACCCTGTCAGAACAGCTTCTCGGTGCGATCTTCAGACGATGATGGGGAAATCCTTTGTAGACGGAGTTTCCCTCATATGTAATCATGAAAATGAAGAAAAACCCCTTGTAGATAGGATTTCTCTCATATGTAATCATGACTTTAATCTTTAATAAAATCGTCTTGCTTCTTCATATGATCATCTTGCCATACGTTGCTGTAAAGTCTGAATATGTGTAGCTTCGACACGTCTGATTCTTTACGCTGACTCTATTTTAGAAAGAGTGCTAGGTCCTGTCCTTTATGCATAGCGAATAGTCCATAGAACGCTGTTGAGCATTTTGAACATTTAGAACTGTCCTGCTGCTAGGACTGAGGAACCGCGTAGAGCTCTGAACTATTGTTTTTACTTCTGATGAACAGAATTTTTGTTCAAACTTCGTCTTCAAGAATGACTTCTCGAAAATCCCTTGGAACAGGGTCGAGAAATGGCTGTCAAACTGAGTTGCCATCTTGATAGACGAGATATTCAGACTGGAGTCTGGATGAACCTCCAATTGACCCGAGAAGAGTAATTTCTCATTGTTTAAACTCTGTATGCTTCGGGTACTTGGGATATGTTGAGGCCAAGATGGAGTATCTTCTGTGTGAACTCCTGTAATCGGCCATCTTGAGAACTGTTCGAATATGCAAAAAGTCAGAGATCCGTAGTGTAGATGAGCTGAAAATCCTGAGTTCGTAGCCTATTGAGCGTAGAAAGCCACCGAGCGTGAGATCGTAGATTCGGAGCTGCTGAGCATAAAGTCGTAGGTTTGTAGCCTCTCGAGCGTAAAAGCTACCGAGCACAAAGGCATCCGGGCATAAAACCATAGACTGATAGCTTGCGAGCGTAAAGCCGTAGATCTGTTGCTGTCGAGCGTAGAAAGCTCCTTAGCATAGAACTGTAGATTCGTAGCCTGTGAAAAAGAAGGAAATCTTTCGGGCGTAAGGTCATGGATCCGTTGCCTCCGAGCGTGAACTAAATGCCACCGAGCATGAGATCATCGATTTGGTATCTGCTGAGCGCAAAGTCGTAGGTTTGTGGCCTCTCGAGCGTAAAAGCTACCGAGCACAAATGCATCCGGGCGTAAAACCATAGACTTATAGCTTGCGAGCGTAAAACCGTAGATCTGTTGCTGTTGAGCGTAGAAAGCTCTTTTAGCATAGGAACCGCTGACCTGCTTTCGCACGAAAAACTCTTCGAATTTGCTGACTGTCCGTCTTTCGAGAGTAGTGGGCTGACGTAGTACCCAATCATAACCAAATATTTAATTTATGAGATTTGGTTAGGGTTTCGAGGAGCCCGTCTGAGGATTCGAGGAGTCGACCCGAACTCTATATATATCCCAAGCTTTTGAGAGAAAAACTTTTTATCCGTCTTCTGCGAAAGAGAGGCTTCGATTATTTAAGTTTTTCCCCTCGTTCTTTCTCCGAGCACTCCGAGTTTTCAGAGATGGCGCCGAAACAAACCCCCTCCACCAAGGGAAAGAGTATAGGTTCTTCCTCTCGTTCTTCTGCCCCAGCGAGAGAGTCTTTGGTCGGGCAAGGTGAACTTTCTTCTGAGCGAAGTATCCCGCCGACGAGCAGCACACCCGGCCTTAGAGGTAGGGCCTTTGGGATAACAAAGAATGACGAAAAATCCTTCGCACACGTTGAACGTGACCGCGCTAGGTCGTCTTCTGTGCTGATAGCCTCTTTGAGGAAGATGACGCACGGAGACGTTTTCATCTTTTACGTCCACATTTCTAATGTGCCAGCGTAAAAACTCCATGTTTTTACAGTTATGAGCGTAAAAGCTCTGACTGCCGAAAACTTGGTGTATACTAAACAATTTTAGTTTTACGCTTTGGATGGGACCTCCGGCGTAATAACTAGAATTTTGGCAGTCTTGCGTAAAGCACGGACTGTATGCCGTCAATTATGCTTCAGGATGTGACTTCCGGCATAAAATGACCAAATTTTGTACAGTCTTGGCGTAAAGCACAGACTATCGTTTCTTGGTCTTTATGTTGCAAGATTCATAATGACGTATTTTCCTTGTACTTTCGCAGTTAACTTGCATGAGTCTCCACTGGCCGAGGTGATGGGATCCGCTGCCGGGATGCTGCACTCGAACTATCTGGAGGATCTGTCGCACGTGACATTTCCTATCTCCGGACCCCAGTATCCTGAAGGAAGGGAGATCTTGATATTGGCCCAGGGTGAGCGGACATTGCTGAACATGATTAACGGAGAGCCCCTAACGTATATAGACGGGGACCAGTACATCAAGCCGGCTTTTCTCTTTGGGGACATGATTGACAAACTGTCCCAGACGAAGCCCAAGAGAGAACCCTGGATTTTTCCCGCCGAGAGTGTGGTCTTATCTGCCCACGATGCCGAGAGATTATCCTATCTCGGCTTTCTTCCATGCCATACATCGCAGGAGGATGTCGTGGACGCTGACTCCTGATCTTCACGGCAAGCCGGAAAAGATCTTTCATCTGAAAGGAGCCGACCAGGGGTCGTTTGTCAGCTGCCCTTCTGGTGTCGTGACGTTGTTCAGGGGACTGTGCCCGGGTAGCGTCCCGAGTGAAGACAGTTCAGTGATCCAGCCGGTCCAATTGCCGACTTTCTGCAATGACTTCATGGTGCGAGGGGGTATACCCCAAGGAGAAGCCTCAGTGCAATGGGTGGATCACCCCAACAAACCTCCGATGGTCCTGCCTAGTTGACTGGGCTTTGAAGCATTTTCGGAGAGAGCTGGAGGTCATTGGACTGTATGATGCCGTGAGCGTGACGAGTGTTGGGTTGCCTCCCAACCCTAACCTGTTTCTGGCACTGATGGAGCGATACATTTTGCTCACCGGGACCATTGCCACTCCACTGGGGGAGATGGGGTTGGCCCTCCACGAAATGGCAGTGATCTCGAGACTGCCGATGGGGGATACCCCGTATGAAGAGTATGTTCCCACCAACCGGGAGTTGGAGGACTCGGACCCTCGGGTTGTGGAGGTGTATCAGGAGTTGATGTGCCACTACTTTGCGTGTACTGCTTTTTATAATGAGCCTTCTGACTTAGCTCACACCACTAAGTGGATGTCCTACCTCTTCTTCCACCGGGCCAGGGCCGTCAAGTCGGAGAAGGTTTCGGGGGGCAAGAATGAGCCCGTGAACTGTTTGGGCGTGCTCAGTGCCCAGGTCATCGAGGATCTTATGGAGGAGGCTAAAGCTCCAGATCAGTTCCTCACTGACGGGGTAGGAAAGTATCCTGAAGGCACTAAGGCCTATAGTTACTTGAGGCGCTGTCGCAGGCCTTTGTCTGAGGAAGATAGGCTGGCTGGCTTTCTCTCCCTATGGCTGCGTCGAGTAGTGGTGCCCGGCATCGCGTCCACGGACCGCATTCACCGGAACATCCTGTGGCCCGCCGTCCGTCTGGTGTTCGGGGCAAGGCTGGGCTTGCTCCCTGCCATGGTGTGCCGTATACAGGCTAGACTGAGAGCCATGACTGACGGACTGCTCGTCGATGAAGCTCGACGTGATAGCTTTCCTCGGGTAGAGTTACCATACCTGTACTTGATGGGATGGTTAATTCTCTACAACCCCCGGGTGATGTCTCCCGCCCTGGTAGCAGCGCGGGGGGTAGTTTCTTGCTGAACTACAAGGACTCCCTCTGGAACGTGAACACAGTCTTAGACTGTCGGCTGGCGCTGAGCCTCGGTCATTGTTGGAAGCTTCTCTGCACTGTCCCCTCTGTATATCGCAATCAGTCGGGGATTAGGCTTGAGGATTTAGTTGGAGAAAACACCAATCTTTCTCCGGAAGCTTTTAATTGGTTGGTCTGCATCAGACCCTCCCATCTTCTGTACAAAAGCGAAGATCATTGCTTCCTCGAGCCTTACTTGCCCAGTCGGTTCGCTAGGCAGTTTGGGTACGATCAGCTGCACGTGGGCAATGCCATCACCAGCTTCAGGTCCAGGGGCGGACTCATTGATGGAGCCAGGGGATGGCGGTATTTTATCATGGGCTGCACGAGAGCAATCTTTATCGTGCCGGTCGTCACCCTCTCCACGGAGCTGCGCATCCTCCATTCGTACGCTCAGTTCTACGTGGCGATCAACACCTTCCATCGCGATTTTGACATTCGTAGAAGCTTTAGGGTGCCTTCTCCCAAGCCTGGGGGAAGAATCGAAGTCCCCTCGGTTTCATCTGACGAGGGTGAGGAGTCCGTCACTCCGGATGAGCCTTTGGTGTCGGTATCGAGGTGCGAAGTGCCTCCTCTTGCGGGGGCTTTAGCGGTCTCTGGGAAGCGAAGGGCTCCTGCTTCGAAGCAGACTTCCCCTCGCAAGAGGAAGAAGAAGACGGTTAATTGCCCTCTCCGGATTCCTGGTATTGAGGCTCCTAGAGAGGAACCTGCTGTCTCTCCTGTTGGGGATGTCTCTTTGATTGGAGGTTCCCCGGCTCTCGGAGAGGGACCCTCAGTTTCGGCTGGCGGTGCCAGAAAACTCCTGCCTGAGGCTGCCGTTGCTGCCACTGCCTCCGGTAGTGGAATGAAATCGCCCGCATGGCCGAGGCAAATGGGAGAATCTTCCCCTAGACCAGCAACGGATGAAACTCCTGCCGCGTCCGTGAGCATGACCAGCGAGGTTCCGGCTGACGAACCTCGACCACGTCTTGGTGAAGGCTTGGTAGAGCTCCTGGCGATGTCGATTGGCCCACCTCCTTCTCCAGGTATGACAGTTCGTATTGCATCATTAAGGCGTGATATAGCTACATCGGCTGCAGACGCGGCATATATACCGTTGGCTACGGGTAAAGGTCATATTTATGTCTCCTCTTAGAAAGATTACTATCATATTGATATCAAATTTCTTGTCCTCTTCTCAGGAGATGGCGTCCACGGGAAGTATAGCGTTGAAGCGCCTTTTGGCTCTGCTCGGGCTCTTGGCGATGATACGGAGACGTTCGACTTCGAGGAGGAAATACCTTCGGGGGCCAGCTCGCCCGGAGTAGTTTTGTCACCTCAAGAGGAGGACGAACCCGTCATCGTGACCTCGCCTCTTGCGAGTATATTGATGACTTCGGCCATCATTGTCGCACCTTCTTCGGTCGCACCACCCGTCGAGGCGGCGGCTGTGTCCACCTCGTTTGCAATTATTCCTGGAGGGGAACTCGCCAATATCGCGGCCACTCCTGGCGTCCAACCAGATCTGGTTGCGCTGACCGAGCTGTATACCAGCCTCTTCTACACCAGTTTGAACACGCTGATATCAATGGTGTTGGCGAAGAATCTGGATTTTGAGCGTCTGAAGAAGGCTTCCCAGTTTTCGATTGGGGCGGTCAGGGAGTTCGGCGATTCTGGGGTAGCTGACGCCCTGGAGGCGATAGTTAATGGGTTGGAGCAACCTATTAACGAATACTTGCAGCTGACTCGGGGCAGTTTTGAAGCTAAGGTCCAGGCCAGATATGACTTCATGACTGCGCGGCTTACCAAACAGCTGGAGAGCCTAGATAACTCCATCAAAGCACATAAGCTAGAGAGGGATAAAAGAAAAGCTGTCGTGGAGGAGGCTCTTGCTCTTCAGACGAAGTGCCAATCCGAGCACGAAGGGAACGTGGCGAGGGCTCGCAAGTTGAAGGAGAAACTCGCTCTGGCAGAGGAGTGGGCTTCTCAGTCGCTGGCAGGTCTAGACGTAGCGACTGGTCGACTGAGCACCGTACGACGAGACCTGGAGCGTGCAGAAGCTGCCCGAGCTGGCTCTCTTCGGGCAAGGGCCGAACTGTCCTTTACGAACAATCCCGAGGCACGACTGGAACAGGCCCGCGCTGATGCCTTGGTTTCCAGGGATGAGAGGGTAGCTGCACTGGCGAAGCTGATTCGCGATCTGACTGCTCCCCCACAATGATGTACCCTTTCTTCTTTTTGCTTCCCCAATGTAATTCTGCTATTTTCGGGAATAAATAAAGCGAATCTTTTTTGACTTTGTGGACCCATCATATCGGAATGTAAATGACAGGTTTGGGTGAGAGTGATATCAGAGGTAGTATGGACGTGATAGACTCTCGATAAACTTCTAGCAGGACATACCTATTCAGAGGTCATACTGACATGATATAATATGACCTAACTAGTTTCGTTTTGAAAGTAGTTTGGTCAGACTTTGAGATTCTCGCTATATTCCACTTGAGCAGAGGAGGTTAAGCATAGTACCTTTTCAGGAATTTACCGTTGATAGGAGCCATTAACAGGTCTCCATTAGGCTGGGCTAACCTGTAAGCGCCGTTCGAGAACGTTATCTCGATCACATAAGGGCCTTCCCACTTGGGCTGAAATTTTCCTTTACTCCTGTGAGTAAGAATCATCGGCCTTCTTACGGCTAAAACTAGCTCGCCGACTTTGAACACTCTTTCCTTTACTTTATGATTGAAAGCTCTGGAAATGTGTGCTTGGTAGAGCGCGATGCGCTGTTGAGCTTGGAGGCATTTCTCGTCTAATCCTTCTAGCTCCTGAAGCCTTAGCAGGTCATTCTTTTCTCGAGTCAGCTCATTAGTCACGGCTATCCTGAGCGACGGGATCTGGATTTCAATGGAAAGAACTGCTTCGCTCCCGTAGACCAATAAAAATGGGGTATAACCTGTCGGTGTCCGTACCATTGTGCGGTATGCCCAGAGACATTCGCCCAGCTTCTCATTCCAGTCTCTTTTGTTTGAAGAGACGAACTTCTTCAAGAGTTTGATAATGGTTTAGTTGAAAGCTTCCGCCAAACCATTAGCAGCTGGATAATATGCCGTAGCGGCAATATTATGTATTCGATTTTTATCGTAAAATCGATGAAACGCTTGGCTGATGAACTGAGGCCCATTGTCATGGATTATCCTTCGGGGAATCCCAAAGCGATAAATGATGCGATGCTTGATGAAGCTGATTATGTCAGACGCCTTTATCTCAGTAAGAGGGATCGCCTTTGCCCATTTGGAGAAGTAATCCGTGATGGCCAGTATGAACCGGTGACCTCTGGAAGAAGACGGGTGAATAGGACCAATGATATCCATACCCCATGCTTCGAAAGGCCAGGATGCAACCGTAGGATGTAGATATTCAGACGGTTGATGTATGAAGTCTGCATGAACCTGACAGGCTCTGCATTGTCTTGCATAGTTGATCGCGTCTGTGATCATAGTGGGCCAGTAATAGCCCATTCTCCTGATACGATCCTGTAGCTTAGGACCGGGCTGATGTGCTCCGCATACGCCATCGTGAGCTTCCCGGATAATCTGCTGTGCTTCGTTGTCTGAGAGACATCTTAATAGCAGTCCGTCGTAGGTCCGACAATATAGGCATTGTGAAGATGCATCGAAGTAGAAGCGTAATGATCGTCTTTTGACGGATACTGCTTCTTTGGGGTCCTCTGGCAAGATTCCGTATGCGACAAAATCTATGAAGGGACTTCTCCAGTCTCTTCTAGGGGGATCCGTGTTCACAGCGTAGCTGCGTTCTATGTGAAAGTTATTCTTCACGCAGAATAAATCTCTGTTAAGAAGGATTATCGAATCTTGCCTTCTTATAGGAGTGGCTAAATCCGCAGCTAGACTGGCTAGGGCATCAGCTTCCAGATTCTGAGATTGAGGTACATGCTCTAGGAAGAACCCTTTGAATGTCATGGCTATCTCGACCGTTGCTTGGTGATAGGGGATGAGGTCTGGATTCCGGACTTCATATATTCCTCTGACTTGATTGACGATAAGCAGAGAATCACCGAAAGCTTCTAGGGACTCGACCCCCAGCTCTTTAGCGACTTGGAGCCCGATTAATAGAGTATTGTATTCCGCCACATTGTTGGAGCATGGTTCGTTAAGAGAGTATGCCCGGTAGATGACGAGTTTATCAGGAGTGACCAGGACGATTCCTACCCCTGAAACCACGTTTCCCTGGGGACCAGTCCTGGAGGCGCCGTCGAAGAACAGTTGCCATGTGTCACTTTCCATTGCGAAATTACATTCTGCAACTTCGTCGGGAATGTCTTCGTATAATTTGGAGGCCTCCGGGATCGGATGAGCAGCTAGGAAGTAGGCCAGCGCTTGGCCTTTGATGGACTTCTGCGGGACGTATACCATGTCATATGGTGTTAACAGCATCGCCCAAGTTGCGAGTCGGGAATTAAGAATACTTGGCTTGCTCATCAGTACTCGAAGAGGGTTGATCCTGGAGATGATATGAATAGTCTGGCCGATAACATAGTACCGCGTCTTCTGGATAGCGAACATCAGAGCCAAGCATTCTTTCTCCACTGGGTTATACCAGTGTTCGGCTCCGACCATCATCCTGCTGAGGTAGTAGATAGCCTGTTCATGCCCCACATAATTCTTCTGCGCGAGAAGAGCTCCTAGCGAATGATCCATCGCTCGTACGTACAGCAAGAATGGTCTTCCCATGATGGGAGGCACCAGAGCCGGCGGACTGGTGAGGTAGCGTTTGATATCCCCGAATGCTTGCTGACAGGTTTCGTCCCATACGAAGGATACACCTTTCTTCATGAGATGCGAAAAGGGCTGACATCTTCCCGAGAGGTTGGATATGAACCTCCGGATATAAGCCAGACGGCCTTGAAATCCCCGGAGTTCCCTCAGATTGCGGGGCGGTCGCATTTCTATGATGGCCTGGACTTTGTCAGGGTCCACCTGGATGCCTTTGGCGGTAATGATAAATCCCAGGAATTTGCCACTAGATACACCCAGGAAGGACTTCGTAGGGTTCATCTTGAGTTGATATTGGCGCATTAACTCGAATACCGTCCTCAAGTCTTGAATGTGATCATCTTTGAGGCAGCTCTTGACGGCTATGTCGTCCACGTAACATTCTACTGTTTTGCGTAGATGCTCGTGGAATATGTTACTCATAGCCCGTTGGTATGTAGCCCCGGCGTTCTTCAATCCGAAGGGCATGACCGTATAGCAATATACTCCCAACGGGGTCCGGAAGGCAGTGTGCTTCTCGTCTTTAGGATGCATCTTGATCTGATTGTATCCCGAGAATCCGTCCATGAAAGACATGCGCTCAAAACCGTAGGTGTTGTCGATCATGATGTCCGTGATGGGAAGAGGGAACTCATCCTTGGGGCAGGCTGCATTCAGATCTCGGTAATCGATGCAGATACGTATTTTCCTATTTTTCTTCATGACTGGGACAATATTGGCGACCCAGTCGGGATGTTGTTCTTTTCGGATGAAATCGCAGGCTATCAACTTCTTGACTTCAGCTTCGATGGCGGCCATCATGTCCGGGCGAAACCGGCGTTGGTGCTGCTTCATAGGCTTCGAATCGGTCAATATATTGAGTTTATGAGTAGCCACCTTCGGGTCAAGGCCCGGCATGTCCTCATAATTCCACGCAAAGACGTCGATATATTCTTTTATCAGCTGGATAACTTCTTCCCGTTCAGCTGGGGAAAGATTGTTGCTGATCTGGATAACTTCGTCTTTGGTGGGAGGTTCCCTCTGCTCGAAGCGAAATTCCCACTGCGTATCCATTTGTTGAGCCCAAGAGTCATTTTCAAACGGCTCAGAATCCTGTTCGTCTGCTTCAAAGGGATCTGCCACCACCATATTTGCTGATAATGCTTGCTCGAGAGCTTCAGGTGAGTCGGAGGGTGACGAGCCGTTCTGAGAAGAGGAAAAGATATCCTCGTCCGATTTAGAGGAGGTGGTATATCCCAACCCGAATGAGTTCGTTGATAGTAGGGGTCGCCGCGCAGTGGCGTTCGTCTGCCTCTTCCGTAGTTGAGGTCTGGCTTCTGCTCCAAGTCGTAGCCCATGTTTTGCATGATCCTCAATGCTTGCGGGCTGTATTGGTGAACTTGCATTTTTCCAGCGTCATCATTGAAAGAATCTTCTTGGATAGCCGGTTGATTGCGCATGCGGTCGAAGACTATCGAACGCTGGCTGCTGCAGGTAGATGGGACAATGAAGATAGAACCCTCATGCGGTCCATACGTCGTGACGACGTTGGATGATGACGCTACTTCCCAGATATACGGACGGTAGGAGTTCATAACTTCCAAGAATTTTCGTGCTATGGGTTCTACCTTGTCACGGGGAGTGGATTCCTGATTTGGAATTTGAGCGTTAATATACTGGAAAAGAGGATGTTTATTATCGTCTGGAACTTCGTTCCTGGTCGCGTTTACATCGGTCGACTGCCCGTTGCGCCGAAGGTTGATGACCAAAGGTGGAGGCTTCTGGTTCAGAGTGACCACTAGAGGATCACTCCCTTTTCCTGACCTGGATTTGTTCAGGTGAATAGCCATAGGCTCCATGGCTTTTGGACGAGTGGTTCATCCTTTCACTCTGATTGACAGCGGTAGTGCGGCAGAGGGTTCTCCTGGCTCCCGGTGGGATTCCTTCTCTGTCTCGCCCGACACTTCTTTCGTGTGGTCTTGAGAGTACAACACGGCGTCGGAATAGTAGGATTCTGCTCCTTTAAACGGGTTTAGGTCGGCAACCTCCGTTTGTACCATTCCTTGGGGGTCTACATATTTAAGACATTGATGTAGAGTTGAAGGAACGATGTTGTGGTCGTGGATCCATGGTCTTCCCAGCAAAATATTGTAGGACACCTCTGAATCGATGACGTAACACGTGGCCACCGACTTGAGGTTGCCAATCTGGATCCTCAGGCGAATCTTCCCCAACGGCTTACTTCTTCCGGCATTGAAACCCACGATTGTAGTGGAGGTGTAAGCCAGTTCGCTGGTAGGAATCCTCAATGGTCTGAGCAGACTGTGAGGGATGATGCTGATCGACGATCCCGGATCTATGTGAATTCGATCAACCTCCATGGAACCGACGTACCCGGTGTAATAGAGGGGCCTGTCATGCTTGTTATGTTTTAACAGCATGTCGTCTTGGGTGAAAGTGATATTTGGGACCACCTCCATCACACTGTGGCATTAAGGACACGCCACTGGTTCTTCGTCGGGGGACTTGAGCTGGGTCAAGCATGCCTCCGCCTGCATCAGCGCTTCACTCAGGGCTAGACGAGTGTCTTGGGAGAGCCTGAGTAGCTCAAAGATGGAGAGCCTGGCTGGTGTATTAGCCAGTTGGGCCAGGATGTCGAAGTTGTACGGCTTCTCAAAACCTTTGTTTGGAATTTTTTTCACAGGTTTATCAAAGCGCACTTCTCTTTGCTTCCTTTTGTCCGCCGGCGTCGGTTTTGAAGGGCTGGCATCTGGTACGACGGGGCCTGGCCCTGAAGGTTTGGCAGTTAGAGCGTCCGCCGGTGCATCTTCCTCGCGTTCATCCTCAATGGCGTAAACTCCCATTTCCCTGGGCATCCTCGAAGGATTAGTATAGGTCACTGCAAAAGTCGACTCTATACTCTCAGCATCTGATCCGGGAGATTGGCGACCCCCAGCGTCGAAATCAGACGAGTACGAAGCTGGTTGCTGTGACCTTGCACGGGTGTTTTGGAACACCCCAGCTTCAGTGTTCCTGAGGAGGTCTTCGAATCTCCTTCGGCTCGGAGGCCCAGAGGGATGACGTCTTGAGCTTGACCCTCCTCTAGGTATATGTGAAGCCATGTTCACGGATGCATGCGCGGGCTCTTCTTCCTGGAAAGACTAAGAGTAGCTCAATCGGTCGAAAACTGACCGTTTTGCTTTAGAACAGCAGCAGTCAATCATAATTTTATGACTATTACAATATTGCTCGCTAGGGGGCGTAATAGACATGTTGGAAGGTCCCCTCTCCTTACGCTTCTGGATTAGGTATTCGCGCAGGTCAGGAGGAGTAGAGGAAGAAGATGACGGCTTGTTCCTTCTGTTCCCCTAAGCGGGTATGCGGAGATTAGGCACCATGGTTTTCCCTATGCCACCTGGGTATAACAGGTTGGCCATCTGGGTGACGAATAATCCCCGGGGAGGGTGCCTTCTCGTAACCTGAGCTTGCTTTACGTCATGGGGCTTTGCCTGGCGTAATTTGGAGATGTGCTCAGACTGACGTAAAGCTGAAGAGGTCCCCAGTCGGCCGTCGGCTTCCCGCGTAATCCGGAGGGTAGGCAGATTGCTTCTTTGCTGGCATAACGGCCGAGGAATTGAGTACTCTGCCGCTTGCTTCCCCTTGCGGAAATCACAGCGCTCATCTGGTTCCCCGTAGAGGTCAGATGTTGTCTTGCGCATGGAGCGTGATTTGTACTTCCGACTTGGCGCTGAGGCATCATCAGAAGTTTGGTCTGTATCGCATGTAGCGGGAGACTGGTTTCTACGCGTATAGCACAGTGGATACTTCTGGATTAGCGCTGAGGCTTTGCCCGAAGTTTCGTCTGTACCGCACGTAGCGGGAGACTGGTTCCTACGCGTAGAGCGCAGTGGATACTTCTAGGTTAGCGCTGAGGCTTTGCCCAAAGTTTCGTCTATACCGTGCGTAGCGGGAGACTGGTTCCTACGCGTAGAGCGCAATAGATACTTCTGGGTCAGCGCTGAGGCTTTGCCCGAAGTTTCGTTTGTACCGCGCGTAACGGGAGACTGAATTTTACGTGCAGGGCACGGAGGGAGCAATGCTACAACCTCATTGGTCGGAGAGGTCGGAGAGATCGGAGAGTCCACAGGAATGGTAGAGGATGTCTTGGGCATCCAGACCTTGCACAACTTCCTGTTGTCTTGGACGGAGAGAGGGTGAGAGCTACCCCTGGTTCGAAGCATGTCTTCGTAGGCAGACTGGTCGAATTGGACGACCAGTGTCTTCTTCACGGTTCTTATAGATACCGCATCGTGTTGAACAATTGCTTCCTCATCAGAAGAGAAAGACGTCCCCAGCAGAGTCGCCATCTTGTTTGTGGTATTAAACGAAAGAATGAAAATGTATTCAAGATGGGGTTTATACGAAACCCGCTTTCTCTGGTTTACAAACAAACTTGTACAATTTGGTCCTATACGAGGATATGGGAGTACAATTTATTTAATTTGGGTAAATATTGCTATAGGTGTCTGATTTACAGTCGATCACTTTAGCCCTTGGACCACACAATGTTGAAGAAGTGCCGTAGAAGACAGGAAGCAGCTTCGAGGGTTACAAAAGAGGGTGGACGCACGGTGCCCAAGTCGTCGATCCCTACTCTCTGCCTGAGCTCCGGATTCTCTCTCTCTCTCTTGACCTCTGGTTTGATCTTTCTTGAAAGTTCGACCTTGGATCTGATATTGGTTTCTTGACCAATTTTTTGACCTTTCTAATTTGTCGACCTTTTTTCCTCATTGATAGAGGTCTCTATTTATAGAGTTTTAGTGACAGTGACCACTCCGTTGGTGTAGAAACCGAGGAGTGGAAAGTATAGCACCCTTTTACACAACGGTTAAAGTAACCAATGCCTGCGTATAGATGATCCTTTGAATGAGCGTGTGACGCGGGTCCAACTAAGGGACAAAACGCGTATAATCGCTACGAAGATCACGGCTTAGAAGCCACGTAGGTAGGTATCCATTGTGTAGAAGAGGTTGGCATAGAAGCCAAATGTCTGTCACCATGGCATAGAAGCCAAATAGTTATCAAACCGGCATAGAAGCCGAATAGGCGTAGAAGCCGAGTGGTCATAGAGACCGAGCAGACGTAGAAGCCGAATGGTCATAGAGGCCGAGCAGGCGTAGAAGCCGAAAGAGCACAAACGCTGGATGGGCGTAGAAGCCGCTGCGTACCGTGCCATAGTGCTGATGTGGACGTCTTAGCCAAAATTACGGCTTTTGAAGATATAATCAATCTCTTGCATTAAATGCCGAGATTTGCCACCATCATGTGCATTAAATATGGAGGCGTGTTTTTTGAAGGTCTGCAACCCCTTCTGCGCATCAGTCGCAGAGACGTGCCTTGAGCAACTGTCACCGCTCTGTGCATCAGACGTAGAGACGTGCCTCGAACCCCGTATGGAGTGCAGCTTTTGATGTGGCAGGCGGTTTATCTACTGCAGAACGTAAACAGCTCGTGTTTTGCCCGTGTAAAACAAGGCAGCGTATCCCTTCGTGCTTGTAAGAGCAGTTTACGCAAAGGGGATGGCGGTATTTGACAGCCTGGGTCGCAGTGTTATGCCATCATTATAGCCGTCGTCTGGGTAGTCGAGCCGTATCCCTTTGTCAGAAGTCCAGATGTCAGGTTCATTGCAGGGTCTGACAGGTTCACTTCGGAGAATACGAAGCGTCTCTTGTACACCTCAATGCTACGTTTGAAAGAGGATGAGTTTTACGCCCTGGAGGCGATGAAGCACCCTGTTTACGCTGAAGCGACTTGGACGTACTGCCTTACGCGGATGGTCCTTCGAGCTTTCATATTTCACGCTGCGTTTTTAGCGGAAAGAGCTCTGTTGCACGTTTGATGGCTCCGAAGACCTCTGCTTACGCTGCTCTGCACCAATATGCCGCGTATAGTCATCCGACGTATTTTTCATGCTTCTATAATAATGAATTTGATTCCTGATGATTCGTTATTGAATTTAATTCTTGGTGTTCGTTGCTGAGTTTGATTTCATATCGAGCTGAATTTACGGACTAAATTATGGTATCTTCGGATGACATATGTTGATAAGGACAGTGAGAAAGGTAATCGTCTACTTTAGTTATGGAATCTAGAGTTTATCGTAGCCATACTAGCTGACATGGCGAAGATATAGAGCCTAATTTTGGATATATTCCTCTTGTTTATAGAATTTATAGTTTTCGCATCCAAGCATGCGGCAGGGCAAAAATTTTAGATACCATGATTTAAAGGTGTGTACCTTAGTTACAAGACTCTATAGTTCACAACTATGCTTATTGGCATGACAAGAATTATGGGTAACATGATTATGGATAGACGTGTATGATTATCAGATTGTATCTTAAATTTGTTCTTAATATATCGTCTCTATCACTCAATTATGTTATTATTGAGTTCTATTTCATCCCGTTATTAGTTCAGGATAGAGATACCTCTAGTTCTTTTAGTTCAGTTCTTAGAGGGCTTCATATCATTAGTTCCTGAGATTATTGGAATAGTATAGTAGTTGGTAACTTGCAATTAGGATCATGCCCTTGAGTATTAATGATAATTGCTTAGAGTATAGTTTGTGAGTCTATGGGTGGTTTTGGTTGAACATATGAGCTATAGGTATCAGTCTAGAGATAGTCATAGCGTAGTACCTTTGTAGCAATAGTTCTATGGTAGGTATCAGTATAGTTAGAAATGGGTTCCAATGGTAGAAGGAAGAAAGGAATGTATATCCAGGAGAAGTACTGGTGAGTGTGCCATAATAGGATGGTACCTATAAGTATAGGAAAGTGTGACAGTATTAAAGTGAGTTGTGTTAGTAATAGGATTTGTGCTATGTGTTGGACATTGATGAGGGTAGTTATGAGTGCACCAGTTGGTGTCTAGAGATGGGTATTATAGAAGTAAATAACTAGTGCATTATATGATGTGATCACGAGAGATGGTAGTGTGTGAATAGTTGTTGTGAATGTTAAGAAGTTAGTATCCTAGAATCATAGTATATCATTGGTATTAGAAATAGTAACCCATTGTAATTAGCACTTCTGTTTATTCTGATAAATTGTTATTTTCATAATTGTATTGAATGATAATTTGTCTTATATCCCTTGACAATTTTTTTGTTTCCTTCTATCTTTCAAAATGGTACCCATAACTAGAGCCCGCTATCGGAGAGCAGCTGCAGTTCCGGAGATGACTGAGGACGTGCTTCCATCTCCTATTGTTCATGAGGTAGTGATTTCTTTTGTTGACCAGGAGGTAGTTGCACCTCCTATTATTAAGGAGGTGGTAGCAGCCTTACCAGAGAGTCCTACTCTACCTCCTGTTGTTCAGGAGATAGTTGCAGTTTCATCTGAGACCGAAAGTCTTTCTCCACCTCCTCCTCCTCCTCTGCCTCCTGGAGTGATACCACATACCATATTCTCAGGAGGTTTGCCTATTGATGGGACTCAGATATTTGGGCTCCTCCGGGACATAATAGAGATGCAGAGGGTTCAGACTGAGATCCTCAGAGGGCAGAGTCAGAGGATCCAGCAGTTGTAGGACTTGGTACATTCTCGAGGAGGAGAGCCTAGTGTCAAGAGGAAAAGGAGCAACATCCACCCTAGGCCTCAGAAGCGCCCAAACCTTCAGCCTATCCCATACATTCTAGTTTTGATTCCTGCTCAACAGAGGCTAGTTGAGCAGGTGCCCACCCGTTCATACTGTAGAAAGTTGGGGCATGTATGGGCTGACTGTAGGAAGAGGCAGGAGTTGTACCTGTTTTGTGGATCGATTGCACACCAAATGCGAGACTGTGCTAGTGTACCTCATCTAGCTGGGCTCCCCAGTTCAGAGAGGGGATTCCAGCCATCCAGACCTAGTTAGAGGTGAGTAGTTAACCCAGATTCTAGTAATTTTCTTTAGATGAGTTGATGATGCATGATTAGATTATAGCCCTTATAGATGTGTTGTATCCTAGCATTAAGTAGATAGAGCTGATAACTAGATCAGTGACCCTTACCTGGGAATGACAATTGTAATAAAAATTCATGCAGAAGAGTAGTATATCAACTGTTGATTGCAGGAGTTAGTGACTTGTGTAGATAGTGAGAGGAATTGAATATGTACTCTATAGTTGTTTTGTGCTATATTGTTAGTATAGTTAGTATAGTTAGTAGTAATGACCCTTGACAGGGACTGCAACATCATAACAGATTGAGACCATAACCATACTTTTAGAATTGTATAGGGTAGCTATTAGAATTGTATGCATTGTATGCTTTTCTTTATGGAATTTTCTAGATAAGGTTTAGATGGGGTTTTGGCCATAGTGAGGATTACGATGAATATGTTAGGACTAGCCAGTAGAGAGAGTATGACCATCTTTAATTTTCGAGGACGAAATTTTTCTATGGAGGGTAGGATTGTAACTACCTTTTTCTATATAGGGGTATTTTTTATAATTTTGCATGTTGATAATTCTTTTATATTATTATATATTAGTGATTGTCTAAAATTATTTTAGTGGTTAGTGGTTAGCCTATTGGATAGATTTAGTGCTAGTAAACCTAAGTGGACCCAACTAGACTTGATATGACCATTGGTTTAATTAAGTTATTAGTTTTGGTTTACTCATAAATTAGGGAGAATGAATTGGTAATTCCTTCCTAATTAAATTAGAACATTTCTTAGTTAAACCCTCTTTAATAAATATTCTTTATGACTAATTAGGAAGGGCAAACTTGTAAATAGACCAAATCTATATGACAAAATCCTTTCCTCAAGCCTTCTTTATTTTATTTCATTTATTCTCCATCACTTCTTCTTCTTCTCCACTTTATCTTCTCCATCTCCTCAAGAATGGAGAAACCCTAATTTCTCATCCACTCCAAATCCGAAATTATTTTCTTACCACACTATCCCACCTTCCCAACTTCTTTATATAGAGAACTAGTGCTTGGAGCTCAAGGAGGAAGCCAAGGAGAAGCGTTAGCAAGAGGATATGGATCACTACTTCTTCAATTCTTCCCCAAAATTATGAAGATGCATTGGGATCCAACTCCCAATAGGTAAATCCCTCTTTTCTCCTAATTTTTATGGTAGGAACCCAAATAGAGCCAATAGGAACCTTTCCATAGGTGAGAATGACCTTCTAATGGTAGATCTAGGTGTTAGAGGACTTGAATCTATTAGATCTAAGCTTTTGAATATTGTATTGGTGTTTTCTAGGGTTCATTTGGGGGAACTACGAATTTGGCACATAATATGTTTGTAGAAATGGTGTAATATGAGAAATGTGTGTTATTCATAACATATAGTTATACATGTATTTATTTTGTGAGCTATATATATTGATAGGTACTTATACAATAGTATCTCTGTGTGTGAGATGGAGACACATTTGTGTTTGCATGATTGCTGAGACTATATTAGAGTGTAGTTTTGGCGAGAAGAAATAAAGCATAGGCCAAGGGGTGACTGCAAGATGCAGGCAGTTTACATAGCGGTGGTGATATAGGCTTTTGGGTTGTAGACTGATTTGAAGACATTTAGATGCAGATATAGGGGATGGTGTTATCTGGAAAACATACAATGTTATTGGCAAGGGTAGATGGGTTGTGTAGGTCTGATGTATGGTGTCCCTATTCCGCTTAGGTGCAATGCAATTAGAGGGATGTTAGGGGCTCGAGAATGAAGAACCAAACAATAGTGGTAGTGAATAAGTGTGTGGAGAAATTTGATACCTTAGAATCAGTTTGCAGCAACATCAGTTCCCATAAACTGATGTAGAGTATCAGTTACAAAATTGTAAGGGGGTTCATATCTGAACTGGAAAAGGTATTAGTAAAGTTTAGTTAGTGTATAAGTTAGTTATCAGTTAGTCAAGTTAGCATGTTAGGTGTTGATGTATAATAGCAGTATCAGTAGTATCATTTAGTTAAGGGGGTTCCTATTATATCAAGTATAGCAACCAGGGATGCAGGGTATTAGATAGGTGTATCAGGCCTGGAAGAGGGTAGGCACTGTCACAGTGCAATGACTTGAAGTGATGCTATGGTACCTGATAACAAATATTAGGGGCATGGTATCAGTTGATTGGATGTATTTGGCCACAGGTTTTAGGTAATGAGATATCAACTATTAATTAGTATTTTGTGCCAATTAAGTAATCAGTTAGAGTATGTAGGAGTATTGTTTAAGTTAGATGTAAGGAGTTAAGTGAGTACTCTAATATCAAGTTAAAGTAGAGTATCATAATTAGATGGCTAAGATTAGTATTTGGAATGGGAGTGACTGTGTGTGTGTGTGTGTGTGTGTGTGTATGTTGATTTGGTATTGTGTGCATACATGGCTTAGTATATGTATTGGTGCTAGTTGGTTAATGTATTAAGTGTTAGTTGCAGTGCAAGGTACATGATGGTGAGTATCAGTTATGAGTGTCGAGGTGTGCACGTGTGAGTGTGTTGGGGGTCAGTTGAGGTGAGGAAGACTAGTAGAGAGTGAACTATGCATTATAATGTGAGATATGTATGTGTTAGTTATTCAACTAAGTGTAAGTGTTTGTGATACTCGAGTATAAGATGGTGTTCAAGTATCATTTTAGCAGTAGATGACCATTGGATGGAAAGTCTGTGATGCTAGGCAGGTCTGAAAACAACAACAAGATGGAAAGATGCAAGATGGGAAGTCTACAGGTCGGGTTCCTATGAGTTTATGTCTGTTGGACTGTTAGTTAAATGTTAGCCTTAGTTATTAGCTAGTTTGTTGTTAAGTTAGTTGTGTTAGATGTTAATTAGTTAGATAATATTTGACATGTCATTTAGTTGTTGTTTTACCTAGCAGTTATTTATGTATATAAGTTAGATGTTAAGTTATATATGTTAGTTCATTAGTTATGGTTCAGTTAGTAGTTGTGTTGTAATATTAGGTGTTAAGATATATGTTAGTTGATAAGTTAAGTGTGGACAATTGGTATGATTAGTTAATTAGTTATGCTAGGTCTTGATATGTAAGTTAAGTAATGTTAGTATAGTTGAATATTGGTGCTTAAGTATGAGATGTTGGTTATTGATAGCTTGGTATATGATGTTTCAGATATCTGATAGTTATGTTAGTGATGTCAACTGTTAGCTAATAGGTTTATTAGTATTGGTTAGTTGATTGTATGATGTTAGTAAATATAAGTTATATCTATTAGTTAACTGTTAGTACATGTCAATTAGTTATATGGTTATGTCAGAGGTAGATAAGTATATGTTATTCTTAGTTAGTGATAATTGTTAGTTAGTTTGGTGTGTCAACGGTTAGAAAATAGTTAGTTTTACTTGTTAGTAAGTTAGATGGTTGGATATGTGATATGATATTAAATATATATGTAAGTGTATATTGGTATATTATATGCATTGGTTAGTATAGATGTTAGTGAATTTAATATGAGTCTAGTATTACCTTGTGATACCAAGGTAATGTTAAGGTATTGGGTATTGGGTATCTAAAGGGTGTAGGTAATGTGATACCAAGATGGCTCAAAGCCAAGGTATCCATCTAGAAATTATTAGCTATGAGATATAGTATATATTATATTTGTATATTTTATTATATAGTGTATTATATATTGTATAGTGCGTATCTTACGTTACGATATAGTATTGATACCCTAGTATCCTAATATAACTAGCATAGCCTAGATAGGTAGTGTATAGACCTAATAACCTTGAGATGGACTCATACAACCTAGAAATAACTGGTTTAACCAAGTTTGATTAGTTTGACCTAGAGTTGACCTAGTTTGACTGTTTTGACTTATAATTGGCCTAATGACCTAGAAATGAACTAGTTTAACTTGTTATCACTCCAAAACCTTATATTGATGTTACTTTCCATATTTAGGTCTTCGGAGCACCATTCCGGATATGGGTTGATACTTTACCTCATATTCCAGGCGAGTACATCTTTCTGTTTATTTTTATTTTATAATAGTGTATATATCGCATGTTCTAGAACTGTATACTTGATTCTGATACAATGGCTACACGGACTGGTACTAAATGAATCATGTCATGAGATGTTATCTCCTACCGTGTTCTGTGGGTACTCCTTCACATATATTTTATCATGTGTATCGAGTATTGATTTTAGTGTACTTCGTGTGCTTCTTGTTCACATACTGCTCGTGTTCAGTGTACTTATATTCGTGTTCGTAACATATTATGATTGGATCCATGAGTATTGGTTGGGGTTGGGGGAGTAGGAGTTTGGTTATGTGATCGAAGCTCTCTTGTATTCGTGTACATGTCGATTACATCTTACACGTGTAATCGATTTACCTTATTGTATTCGTGTTCATACACTGCTCGTGTTCAGTGTGCTAATTTTCGTGTTCAACCCAAATCGATCATATAATAAACTTGTACTCTATGGTATATTAGTTAGTATATCTACTTTCATCACTTGCAGCTATTCATATTGTATGTTCTTTACTTTCCAGTATATTACCTGTTCACTCCAGTTCATTGTCATTTACTCTTGCTAGTTATCTTGTATTCTTTTCTATTATTTGTTATATATGATCTATTATGTTTTTGGAACTACTTTCAGAGGTATGTACTTCGCTCCTTTCCTGATTGGATAATATTTTTCAGTAATTTTGTACTCTCCTTTCTGAGATCTCAGAATGGTGCTATAGACAGGACTACTCTTATCCTATGGACTTGAGGTGACTATTGTAGAGATTAGTTAGTGTTCCTTCTTTCATATCTTGTCTAGTTTTCTTCTTGTAGAATATTATTGATTATCCTTCTTTTTCGTTCTTCTTTTAGATTATTGTGATTGAGTACATGATAGTACTGGTATGATAGATAGATAGATAATGATAACCTAGACAGTGTTCTAATGCCGATGCTGCGGCGTAGGCATGACGTACCCACATTCTCATGCCCCTATATCGTGTATGGGTCGTGACAAAGTGTAAGAAGAAAATACAAAAAAATAAAAATTTGTACCAAGTTAGTCAGAAGTTATGCATCCAGAAGAAAAAGGACGCATAACTCCTAGCCGCATGGTTGACGAGGCCGTATACTCCTCTTGGCCGCATACACACTTGACCGCATGAAACCTTTTGGGACTTAGTAAAATTTTATTCGTTCAAGTTTCAAGCATTGGCCAAGGGGTGCATGTGCAAATTCAGTCATGCGTCCAACTAGGCTGGTCCCATACTGACTTGAGACGAGAAGTCCAAGCTGCATAGTACTTCGTGTCGCATAGCACTCTGTCGTCTCCTCTAATAGTAGCTTTTTGGCCATGGCCAAAAGTTAGAAAATAAAAATTTGTTTCTTCCATAAAAACCTCAAATGATGCCCAGATCTAGCAAAGTAAAGTTCTAAACTACTCAAAATCAAGTGCTCATCAACATAGAGCAACAAAATTTTAAAAATATTAAGTTTTAAGAGATCAAAATCCAAGAACACTCAAGAACACATAAAAAATCCTAAAACTTAAAACTTAGATCTACACTAATCCATCCACCAAATCCGAAAATATTAAGTCCTTAATATGCTTAGAATCATACAAACAACATAATAGACTCATAAAATAGAAGGTTTCTCTATTTCGAGCAAGGTGCACTTGCCTATGGAGAGAAAAGAGGAAACCTAAGAGAGAGGATGGAAGAAAAATAATAAGAGGAGAGAGAAAAAAGTTAAGTTATATATGGAGGGTTTGAGATTTGGACCATGGATTCAACTTATGATAAAACCAAACCAAACAAATAAAACCAGAGCCAAGTAAACTAAAGAATGGGTCTAATCTCTCTACAACATACAACTATGCTAGCAAAAAAATAAATATGCGCCAAATACATATATTGGGAATGGGGAGTGACATAAGCGATGGTGCAGTCTTCTTTAAATTCGCTCGGGTTAAATGATTGAGAAGTATGACCTACTCGAATGGTTATATTAGTTAAGTAAATCGTGCTTCGCATCAGACCACAAAAATTGGGGATATGTTATATCGAATCAGGTGGAGCGATAGGCTGTGTCGGCTCGGTAGAACGATAAGCAGATGAGTATAAGGTGGGTGGGCCCTGACCCTTCTCCTATACTCATTCATGCTTAATAAAATACATCAGTTGTATGCTAGCAATTTTATGGATCCATCGTGCGTGGCTCAAAGAAACACAAGTCGGAACATATATTGAACACTAAGATAGAGCATTGAAACAAAGTACCGAGGCGAGCAGTTGTGGCGCAACACCACGAAACTGTCAGTAAGCGAGAAATAAAAATGTGCATGACTAGAAACTCATAGTGCCCGTACTTCGTCCGAAAAGTCGTCTTCGGAATGTCCTCTCTCCGTACCTTGATCTGATGATAGCCGAATCTGAGATCGATCTTCGAGAATACACATGCGCCACTTAGCTGATTCAAATAAATCATCGATGTGCGGCAAGGATACTTGCTCTTTATCACTACGACATTTAATGCCCTGTAATCGATACACAACCGTACCATCCCGTCCTTCTTTGGCACAAATAAGATGGATACTCCCCATGGAGAAATACTAGCCCGAATGAAACCCTTGTCTAAAAGATCCTCTACTATGGACCTTCAACTCAACCAACTCTATCAGTGCTAGTCTGTAGACGGAGGAAATAACTGGCTCAGCTCTGGGAGTCAACTCTATAGCAAACTCTATCTCTCTGTCAGGTGGCAGGCCTGGAAGATCCTCTAGAAATATATCATCAAATCCTGATATAATGCGGGGGTACACCGGTTCACCTTCTGCAATGTGTGCCCCTAAGGTAGATGGGCCCCATGCTCCTGGGCTCCCCGAAGAATCTCAAACTCAGGGTAATCTGGTGGTCTAAATATAGTGCAACCACGTCGACAATCATTGCGTGGTATTGGCTCAACCAATCTATGCCTAGGACAATGTCATAGTCTAGACTTATCCTCATAATAAATTATTCTATTCTATTTAAAACACTAATCCTCCAAAAAAATTCTTTCTTCCCTAGTGTAAAGTTACTCTTCTCCTCAAATTTCTTCCTACGATTATATTCCTCAAATTTTTTCTTTCTGTTATTTATTACTTTGAGTCACCAAAGTATTATTACAATAATGGTATCATCCAAGCACATGCTAGAATTTCTGGTATCAAATCATCGTCTTCCAGATGAAGGCCTAAAATTTTATCTTCTCCGGTTCATAGTATTGTTTTTGGTATCGCCATGTTGGGCTATAACTACTTCCTAGCGTCTAGCTATATATTTCCATCATTCATTCTAGAGGGTTAGGATCAATAATCCTTCTAGATTCCAAGATTTCCCAAATCAATGCTATCTTAAGTACGGGTAGGGTTTTATCAGTTCTAGGAACGTACTTCTAGGTCCAATTCTCATGCTAACATTTTAAACTAGTTCTAGAATCTAAAAAGAACCTATCCACCTACCCTACTAAGGGTAACAATCTTCTCAGAGAATATTTCATAAATTATGTCTTCTGTCGTCTGAACTACGATCTTCTTCTGGAGGGAACCGTCAAGCACAAGCATTCGTCTTTCCGAAATACAAGGAGATGAAAAACAAGGATAACAATATTGATGTAAAATGAACGATTACAATTGGAAAGTCCAAGGGCGATAATCAAATACAAAAGGGAGTTTTAGAAATTGATTATGGATTGAGATCCTATTCAACAATAAATCCAAAACTGCAGGCTCGTTTGGTACAGTAACATAACCAAAATGATATGCTCTTAGACCTGCATGGGCCACCACAAAAATATGTCACGCCCCAGTCCCAAAATATGTAGGACCATGAGTACACAACATGCCAGCTACGCATTCCACCAGACTCTGGTCCGACTCGAATACGTATAAGCTGTAATAAAAATGGGCACAATCTAAATTATCCAGTAAATATATACATCTATGTCTCAATCCACAATGAACAAAAATATACAAGAAGAGCTACATGTGCTAAAGTCGGCCGCCCAATAACACACAAACTCGAATAGACTCGAGAAGAAATATGAGTCTATAAAAACTAGGCTACAACAACAGATAAATAACAATATAAATAAAATAACCATAACACCGGTAGGAATGATATGAGTACATGGTACCAATGCCCGCAAGACAAGAAACTCCATCAGCAACTCCAAGGGCTCCGTAATCATCTATGCTGCAAAACTGGCAGGGGACCAGGTCCTCAGAGGGACGTAACAAGGTACAAAAATATATCATGTCAAGTATAACAAAAAGTACAAGTGCAACGCCGGTGTAATCTAGCATAACCACCTAAGTGAGACACAGTTTGAAGACAATGTTCGACGCTTGGGCTGTCCAAAATAAAATTGTAGCTCCGAACACAGAGACACACGGGACGTACCGTAGCTCTGAGCACAGAGTCACACGGGTGACACTACTACTCCGGATACAGGAACACTACATAACTAGGACATATATATATATAAGCACGTGTAGAGGAGCCCAAACGTCTAGTGACTGTCTTCCCCTTCCCAAGAGGTCAACGAGTGTGCGCTGAACCTTAACCTCTATCTAGCAGTCTCATCATACAGAAGTAACTATCAACAAACGCGACCCTAAGGTCGTCCCAGATTTCGATCATGACGTCAGTATCAGGATACAGGAAATCTGGCACGATAACAGTGTATGGACGTGTCCTAGGGTTATGATATACACAGGTACGTACATCAAGGTATTACAAACATCTATCACTCGTTACCAGACATTATCGATGAACGTCTGCACCCGGTTATAACCCGGACACGAAGTAACAGTTTTAATCAAAAATGCGCACAATGCATATAATATATCAATAAATATATGGTAACTGAAATACAGGGTGGCAAGGTACACTTGTGTAAACCTCCTCGTCAAAAGTAGGATTTAATTGAGTATTTTAATTTGAGATCAACCGCAACCCAAATCCCACGTACCCAAATTAGGGTATCAGTCTACACCAAGCTTGTTATGCCGCGACTCCTGTGTGCCACCCAAAAGTCTAGTTCCCTACAATGTATTGGAAATTACCTAATTAAGTTGTAATTTAATTTTATTTAAGGCTAATTTCACCTCAAGCAACCCTTAGACCAGCCTGCCTTAATAAGCCCAGATAGGCCCAAGCCGAGGCTAGCCCACAACCTCCACACACATATACATATATATATGAAACCTCTCCCTTAAAACCCGAAGAAATCCATCATCACTCTCCCCAACCCTAGCCGAACCTTGCTAGCCACCACCCCTCCTCCTCTCCGACTCATAACCAACCCATCACCACCACCGGCGTCCCTATACTTCAGCCAACTGCTGCCCATTACCCGACCGACTGCCGCTGTCCATATACACTACCACCGACTGCCGCCATTACCCGACCGACTGCCGCTGCCCATATACACCACCACCGACTGCTGCTGCCCATATACACCACCACCGACTGCCGCCATTACCCGACTGACTGCTACTGCCCATTACCTCGACCGACCGCTGCCCCCACATCCCCTGACCGATGCCCTTCAGTCGAACCGAACCGTGCGTGCTGCAGCTGCCACGTCTACTGTTGCGTCGCTGCCGCTGCCATCCCGCCGGAGCCGCTGTCACCTCACCGGAGTACGTCTTGATAGGAGCATCCCCTGTTCGTGCAAGCCACGTAGAGGTAACCACACCAAACCCCGTTTCTTCAGGTTGATATCGTAGGGTCGCATCGACGTGTCAAGAGAGGATGATATCGGACACAACTCTAATTATGTTTAACTGGATTAATGAATACTAAGGTATAGAATCTGCTTAATTACTATCATAACTCAAAGGACTAGCGTTTCACCCTAAAACCTGAGCATAAACCGCATGTAATGAACATAGAAACCAAGGAGCATGTGTTCGCACAGAACAGCGATCGTGGTCAACCGGTAACTGGAAATTATTATCTAAAGGGCCAGGATGATCGAGTACAGAATACGTGTGTACCTTAGCTACGCGCACAGGTGAAGCTGTACTCGAACAGACGTGAACTTGCAATAATATTCAAACGTCGAGTCATAGTCGTGTGCATTTAATGTTTAGCATCTAATATTAGATTGTTATATTGTATTGTGTTTAGGACCTTTGGATCAGCCAGAAAATACTGCAGGAACCGGCTTTTGGCATTCCCAGCTTCAGGACACAGGTAAGATACCTTGCTATATTTACTGTCTAATTTAAATGTGCATAAGTTGTATTATATTCTTGTTGCTTGTAGTTTATACAACTGTGCGCGTCCGAGTTATCTCGGGTGCATTCGACGGATACGTCGATGATTAGTATATATGGACTTAGCTCTTAGCAGACTCCACCCATTGGACAATACTCTGTTATTGTCTGAGACCTGACACCTTACACGGTCACTGAGACATATTCATATTGGGATGTGGGTTTGCGCACCCGACTAGCTATCGTTGCGTACCACCTACATCACGGTTAGCATGTAGGCAGGATATAGTTTAGAGACTTGGCATATAGATATATGGTATACACGTCGAGTAGTCGACTTGCGTATCTATATTGGGCGGGGAGGACAACTAGTAGGCGTATAGGGTACACCCATTGGAACCGTAGTTTCGGAGGAACCTCGGATCCAATGACTTTCCCTTTATACTGATGCCACGTTCTTCGGAGCGATATGGACGATATACTGTACAGATGCCACTCTCTTTGGAGCATGGACGTTATGCCTACACCTACCTATACGCACCAGCGTTGTCCTTACATTGCATTCACTTAGATGGCTAGCACACCCTTATTGTATTTATTTTATTCAGTATTCATATATAGCATGTTATTTTCTTGTATCTTGTTACGTCCCTCTGAGGACCTAGTACCTTTCCAGATTTAGATGAGGCTTACTACCCCACCGTATATGGTCCAGGACAGGAGACGAGATTTGCTACAGCTGAGGAGTTGGAGGTACAGCCATCAGAGTTTCCGTGACCAATTGGTAGGCCTTTAGCCTAGATAGAGGGCATCATTATTTTCTCAGCTGATGCCATAGCCATTTCTTTTATATCTCATTTCAGTACTTTATTTCGTCATAGTAGTGGGTTTGTTCCCACCAGACATCACTGGTTGTACTATGATATCTTGAGACTGGTATTTATCCAGCAGTTTATTTAGTGTTTCTTGCTCTTTATATTGTGGATGGGATTAGATTACCTGTTATTGACTGATATTGGACATGTTAGTATTATAGGACAGCGTAGCACTCTTCGTGGATCCATTAAATTGGGATATCCTCGGAGACGTGTCAGCTGGCTATTGCCACGTGGCCTGGTTCCATATATTTTGGGACTGGGGCGTGACATAGTTTTAGTGGTGGCCCATGCAGGTCGACTTTTCGCTTGTGGTATGGTAACATGCCCAACAAGCCTGCAATAGGATAGAAATTATTAGGTCTCATCCACTTTTTGATTCGTCTTTGAACTTCCTTCGTACTGCTTCTAAATATCTGCATCCTGTTTGTTGGTTCTCATACTCTTTTAATGAAGCTCTATCCCTTGCAGCAAGATGAATTTGCGCAGTGGACGAGGAGCACCCCGTGCCGTAGTACCAGACAACACCACTCAAGGAGATGAGGTACCCCAAGGGCAACCACCGCTACAGACCCCACTGATACATTGGCACGAGATATCGCAGGGCGATCCTACACCGCAGCCTGAAGGACAGACTTCCCAGACGATCCCCACGCAGCATTGTGAGGGCCAGACTTCATGAGCTACATCGATGCCGCAGATAGAGAGGCCGACATCTGAGGAGACGCCTACTGCACAACCAAAGATTCCACTACCACCGCCTCCACCTTATCCACCCCAGATGCCACAACTAGATGGCCAGCCACAGATGCTTCAGTTCTTCCAGGCAATGATACAAGCACAGTGGCAGCAGACAGAGACATTGCGACAGAGTCTGATGACAGTACTAGAGAGGACACCTGCCGTGACACCAGCACCAGCACCTCCACCAGCCCCGACAGGTGGCACTGTTAGATGGTTCCGACAGATGGGACCAGATACCTTCACAGGCAATGAGACTGCAGAACAGATCTCCGATTGGATCGCCAACACGGAGATGCTATTAGAGGCCTCACAACTGCAACCAGACCTTTGGATGACCGCAGTGAGGGCCCAACTAAAAGGCAACGCCCATCATTGGTGGGATTCCATCAAGCGCAGTGTAGGCAAGAACCAGACTTGGGAACAGTTCTTAGAGTACTTCAATGCGAAGTATTTTCCAGCAACAGTCAGAAATGCCCTGTACTCCCAGTTCCTACATCTAGAACAGGGGAATATAACTGTTGACGCATATGACGCAGAGTTTAGCCGCCTTAGCAGATTTGGAGCCGTTCTGATACCTAATGATCTAGAGAAGCTCAGAGATTCCACCACGGCCTCAATTTCGAGCTACAGAGATATACCACCGCACATGCTAGGATTTCTTATGAGAAGGTCCTAGCAGAGACGAGGATCCAGGAGGCCATCGTCAGAAGATCTAGACGTTCCAGCACGACCACGCCAGCTAGAGTCCAGCCCAGAGTAGGAGGACCCATCCGTCGTCCAGGAGCACAAACACAACAGAGAGCAGCACCATATCCACACCAGGAACTTCCGACTTGCCACTTCTGTGGTAAGAGAGGTCACTTCGAGAAGGACTGCCGAAAGAGACTTGGGACATGCATGATTTGTGGAGCAAGCCAGCACCTTGTCAGAGATTGCCCACAGCGCAGGGAGGCAGCCCCACAGGCCGGACAAAGGCCAGCAGCACCAGCCCCGAGGATACTACCCCCACCAGGAGGACAGCGTCCACCAGCACCCGGAGGATTCCAGAGGGGACCACCCTTGCCCCCACAGCAGGCACAGTTTGATCGGGCCCGACAGCAGGCAGGAGGACAGAGACAGGGACAGGCCTTTGCATTAGCAGCTACCGAAGAGGAAACAGAAGGAGAAGCAATCACAGGTACCATTTTAGTCGCATCCTTACCTGCGACAGCATTGTTTGATTCTGGGGCTACATTGTCATTATATCTAGTAGATTTGTGGCAATGCATAGAGTAGCGACTTCCCCCTTACCTAAGAGTTGGAAGATTCTTACCGGAGGAGGTATCGTGCCGGTTACCAGCACTATTAGAACGTGCTCGGTAGTCGTATGTGGTAGAGAGATGAGAGCGCGATTCCTGGTATTGCCTATGCCGTACTTTGATGTTGTGTTAGGCATGGACTGGTTAAGCCAGTATAACGTCGTACTGAACTGCCGGAAGGGTAGCGTCACTTTTAGACCACCAGATCAACCGGAGTTCGAGTACATGCGAGGGACCGTCGAACAAGGAGTGGGACAGACAGCTGGAACTTGCATGGCTATGGAGCTTGCGCCCCTACCTATAGTTGCAGAATTCGAGGATGTTTTCCCCGAAGAATTGTCAGGCTTACCACCAGATAAAGACGTGGAGTTCACCATTGAGCTAGTACCCGGAGCAGCACCGGTATCTTCTAATGTGTACCGATTGGCGAAGAAGGAGTTAGACGAGCTGAAGCTACAATTGGAGGAGTTGCAGAGCAAGGGATTTATCCGTCCTAGTGCATCACCATGGGGAGCACCCATATTGTTTGTGCCTAAAAAGGATGGAACAGTATGTATGTATATTGAATTACAGAGCCCTTAATGCTTTGACTATCAAGAACAAGTATCCCCTGCCGTGGATTGACGATTTATTCGACCAGTTGACAGGAGCAGTGGTGTTCACAAAGATCGACTTAAGATCGGGTTATCATCAAGTGAAGGTGCGAAGAGAAGACATTCAAAAGACAGCATTCAGGACTCGTTATGGTCACTACGAGTTCTTAGTGATGCCTTTTGGACTGACGAATGCGCCAGCTGTATTTATGAACTTGATGAACAGAATATTCCACCAGTACTTAGACCGGTTCATGGTAGTTTTTATCGACGATATTTTGGTGTATTCGAAGAGCCACGAGGAGCACGAAGAGAACTTGAGGCTAGTGTTAGAGACGCTGAGGAGAGAGAGACTTTATGCCAAGCTGAGCAAGTACGATTTTCTTCTAGATCGTGTCGCCTTCCTTGGACACGTCATCTCAGGAGACGGTATCTCAGTAGATCCGGCGAAGATTTCATCTGTAGAGACATGGCCAACCCCTACCAATGTCTCAGAAGTGAGGAGTTTCCTAGGACTTGCCGGATATTACCGGAGGTTCGTAGAGAACTTCGCGAAGATTGCAGAGCCAATGACCCGCTTGACCCGTAAGGAGCAGGAGTTCACTTGGACCGAGGAGTGTCAGAAGGCATTCGATGAGCTGAAGAAACGCTTAATTACAACACCCATCTTGACCATACCTTCTGGACCCGGAGGATTCGTAATCTACAACGATGCATCCGGGAAAGGATTAGGATGCGTCTTGATGCAGCATGAAAAGGTTGTAGCTTATGCTTCTAGACAGTTGAGGACACATGAGAAGAACTATCCCACCCATGACTTGGAGCTTGCAGCGGTGATCTTTGCTTTAAAGCTTTGGAGGCATTACCTATATGGAGAAAGAGTGGAGATATTTACTGATCATAAGAGCCTGAAATATGTCTACACTCAGAAGGATCTAAATCAGAGACAGAGACGTTGGCTCGAGGTGATGACAGACTTCGAAATAGAGCTACAGTACCACCTAGGAAAGGCCAACGTAGTAGCAGACGTATTGAGCAGAAGACCTATGGCATTCTTCTTGACTACCCAATAACATCTGTTGAGAGATCTAGAGCAGATGGGTATAGAGGTTGCTATACCCGGAGTAGACGGACAGTTGTCGAATTTCCAATTGCAATCGACACTGGTAGAGAGAATCAAGGCTGCTTTGCCGACAGATGCCAGATTTCAGAGGCTCAGACAGAGGACAGAGGCTGGATTACAGACAGGATTACGGATACATGAAGACGGAACACTGAGTTGCGAAGATCGTCTCTATGTTCCAAATGGAGAACTTCGACAGGAATTGATGTCAGAGGCACACAGTTCCACCTACTCCATTCATCCAGGAGGCACGAAGATGTACAAAGATCTAAGACAGTACTACTGGTAGCATGGAATGAAGAGAGAGATAGCACGCTTTGTGGCCAAGTGCCTGGTGTGTCAGCAAGTCAAGGCCGAGCACCAGAGATCTGCAGGATTGCTTCAACCACTTCCTATACCGGAGTGGAAATAGGAGCATATCACTATGGACTTTGTTACAGGCTTCCCGAGGAGTCCTAGTGGGCGCAATGCAGTATGGGTAATCGTGGATAGACTCACCAAGCCCGCACACTTTTTACCCTTTAGAGTTGGGCAATCGACGGAGGCTTTAGCAGATATGTACATGAGAGAGATTGTACGCCTACATGGAGTGCCAGTTAGCATTGTGTCTGACAGGGATACGAGATTTATGTCTTACTTTTGGCGAAGTATACAGGAGAGCCTTGGTACTCGCCTAAAGTTTAGCACAGCGTATCACCCGCAAACCGATGGCCAGTCGGAGCGCACCATTCAGACGCTGGAAGACATGTTAAGAGCGTACATGCTTGACTTCGGAGGATCATGGGAGGATCACTTATATTTGGTCGAGTTTTCCTACAACAACAGCTATCAAGCTAGCATTCAGATGGCTCCCTATGAAGCATTGTATGGAAGGGAATGTCGTTCTCCAGTATGCTGGAGTGATATAGGCGAGCGACAGATTCTCGGACTAGAGTTGGTTGTTCAGACGGTAGAGAAGGTAAAGAAGATCCAAGGACACCTTCGAGCAGCACAAGACCGACAGAAGCATTGGGCGAATGCACACCGTCGACCCTTAGAGTTTCAGGTTGGAGATCACGTATTCTTAAAGATCTCACCTACTCGAGGGACTATTAGATTCGAAGGCAGAGGGAAGCTGAGTCCGAGGTACATCGGACCGTTCAACGTGTTAGAACGCGTTGGAGAGGTTGCTTACAGATTAGCATTACCGCAGACCTTGGAAGGAGTCTACGACATCTTCCATGTATCTCAATTGAGGAGGTACATATCGGATCCTAGCCACGTGCTTGACCATTCCGAGATCACAGTCGGCCCGAGCTTATCATACCAAGAGGAGCCTGTGGAGATCCTAGACAGAAGTGAGAAGGTACTATGAGGGCAAACTATTTCCTTAGTCCGCGTCGCATGGAGACACCATGCACCAGGTGAATCAACTTGGGAACACGAGGAGGATATTCGGCAGCGTTATCCCCATCTCTTCGAAGGACTAGGTACGTTCCAGTATTTCCTTTAGTCTTACCCATGCGTATATTTAAATTTCGAGGACGAAATGCTCTAAGGAGGGTAGATTGTAAACCCCCTCGTCAAAAGTAGGATTTAATTGAGTATTTTAATTTGAGATCAACCGCAACCCAAATCCCACGTACCCAAATTAGGGTATCAGTCTACACCAAGCTTGTTATGCCGCGACTCCTGTGTGCCACCCAAAAGTCTAGTTCCCTATAATGCATTGGAAATTACCTAATTAAGTTGTAATTTAATTTTATTTAAGGCTAATTTCACCTCAAGCAACCCTTAGACCAGCCTGCCTTAATAAGCCCAGATAGGCCCAAGCCGAGGCTAGCCCACAACCTCCACACACATATACATATATATATGAAACCTCTCCCTTAAAACCCTAAGAAATCTATCATCACCCTCCCCAACCCTAGCCGAACCTTGCTAGCCACCACCCCTCCTCCTCTCCGACTCATAACCAACCCATCACCACCACCGGCGTCCCCATACTTCAGCCGACTGCTGCTGTCACGCCCCAGTCCCAAAATGTCAGGAACTAGGCCACGTGTCACTGGCTAGCTGGCACATCACTAAGGGCTTAATCTACTTTGATGGACCCAAAGGAACGTGCTACGCTGTCCTAAAATACTACAAGTACAAAACAGGTATATCTATCTCATCCACAACAAAATGTCAGAAAAGCAAGTGCTGAATATATATATAAAACTGAGTCTGATACAGTACACAACTGGTGAGAATACAAGCCTACTACAAAAACTGATAATAGTGCAGAAAAATCAGATAGACTAAGCAGCGTCTATCTGAGAAAAATATTTCCATCTCCAGGTGGCAGGCCTCTATGGTCAAGCATACTCTGAGGGTGTCTCCTCGAGCTCCTCCTCGGTAGCACATCTAGCCTCCTGATCAGGGCCGTACACAGTGGGGTAGAAAGCCTCGTCTAGATCTGGCAGGGAACCAGGTCCTCAGTGGGACATAACAAGATACAGAAAATGACATACCATGTATGTAAATACTGAATAAAGAAAATAAATACAGGGTGCTAACCATCTAAGTGAAATGCAAGTAAAGACCTTATAGTACGCATGGGAATGTGTGGCTAGACATACGCTGACGTAATTCACCAATCGTGATGACTGGCTAGTATATGTGTCGTATGCCCCCGGACTCACGGGTAGCTCTATAATCGACCATCTCTGGTACGAAGGTATAAAACATTATTGGAGGGGGTGTCCCATACGTCTACTAGTTATCTTTCCCATCCCAATAAAACTAAATGTCAAGTTATACTTCCCTGAATTATCCTAATCCGTGATGCGGGTCACACGTACTGGTAGCTAATCAAATACGCAGCTCGCATCCCAATATGCATTGCAACCATGTTGCGTGTTCCCGTGATGGAGTCTAGGAGAATATTAAAATACTCTCACAGTTGTTGGTGAGTCTGTAATATTATGTTAAATGTCAATATATAAGCTGAATGTACCCAAGGCAGTCTCAGGTAATCATGGTATATGAAATTCAGAGACAAAACAGATAACAATAATTTGAAGTTAAGCAATAACTTGGCAAGGTATACTTGCCTACTCCCTGATAGTGTTGATAATCTGATCTCACAGTCAGGTTTGAGGTTGCTGGTGACAGGGGGTCACTGGCTGTGCTGTAGTTGGTTTCTGTTAAAATAGGCAGGGTTCGTGAATATCATGGTTGCAAATAATAAGTATACATTTATATATACTTATATACACATATATAATATAGATATATATATAGTATGTATACATATAGATATAGTATATATAGCAGTATAAAGAACAGACAAATGCAGGTATAAATATATAGCAATTATAATAGTAGCAGGGTATATCCACTACTATATACATATATAATAATATAAATTGAAATGACAGGACAGAAAGTAAATAGATAATATATATATATATAAATTGAAGGACAGTGCAAGAATTGTAAATGTATATATATATAGGCTGTAATATCCAGCTCAGTAATATATAATAAATAATAAATTGAAATGATATTGCAAGAATTGAAAATATGTAAATATGTATAAGCTGTATTATCCAGCAATATAATATAACTATTATCAGGGTCTATATGTGACCACTGGATAATATATACATATATAATAAATTGAATAAGTGCATATAAATAATAAAAAGAAAATGCATAGCATATGTATACATATATATATACTGTGTATATTCACAGTGAATAATATAATTAATATATAGTACATAATATATATATTTTAGATATATATAATATATACATATATATAATATATATACATAACATATATAGTTATATATATTATATACATATATATATACATATTTATATATATATATATATGTAAATATACATAGTATACATATACAAATACATATATATTAGTAGTATATATACACATATATAATATATTATAGTAATATATATGTATACAGTATAATTATACTGTATTTATATAGTATAATAATATAATACATATATACATATATATATCATATATATATATACATATACATATACATATACATATACATAAATACGTATATACATATATATATAGAGTTAGGGTTTATACCTACTGGCAGGGGGGTCCCACGCGGTGTTGCCGGCGGGAGGGCGCGGCGGAGGCAGCCGAAGGTGACCGGAGGAGCAGCAGCAGCAGCAGTGACTGCTAGCAGCAACTGCAGCAGCAGCAGCTTGTGAAGGTGGTAGCGGCGGCTGCGGCGGAGGGGACGGCGGTGCAGGGTGGGGGAACGGTGGAGGGAGGAGTGGCGGTGAGGTTGGTGGTGGTGGCGGGGGTCTACGGTGGCTGTGGTGGCGGCTAGAGGCGTCGGGGGTGAGGGTGGCAGTAACTAGGGTTAGGGGGTGGAGGCTGCTGCGGGGGCTAGGGCGGCCGGAGGGGGTGTGGTGGGGAGGTGAGGTGGTGGTGGTAGGTAGGGGAGGTCGGGGCGAGTCGAGTGGGGGTGGTGGTGGCGGTGCACGGTGGCCGGAGGCGGCGGGGGAGGTGGTTCGGGTGGTGGTGGCTGTGGGTGATGGTGTTGGAGGAGTGGGCTTGCGGGGGTTCAGGGCGGCGAAGCAGGCGGTGGCTGGGGGTGGGACTTGGCCGGAGGGGAGAGGGGGTCAGGGCGGAGGGTCGGGCAGGGTTTGGCCGGAGGCGGTGGTCGGAGGTGGTGGCTGTGAGGGTTTGAAAAGAGAGGGGGGGTCGGGTTTTATAGGGATTGTAGGCAATGGCAATTTCGTAAATAAAGTAAAGTTTGGGGGTATTTTGGTAATTTTGGTTTTTGGATATTTTCAGCAGATTTTTTTGGAAATTATGGGTGGGCCCATGTCACCCATTGTCTAGCCAATAGGGTATTTCCACCTCACATGCAATTTTGCATAAAAACCCCTAACTTTTTATAATTTGCATAAAAGCCTAAAATTTGTATTTTGCGTAATTTCACAATTTACCAAATTTCAATTACTGATTTCCCGAAATTCTGAATTATACAGAAATAAGGGAAATAGCTGAGGAAAATGTTTTGGACAGTGTGGGGTGAGTCTGGGCAGAGGCAGGGTCTGATTTCTTAGGTGATACGGGTCCTCGTATTTATTATTTAATAAATACTGCGCACGGTGTTCACTAATTATTTAGAGGCTATTAGGGTCATAATTTTTCTACGGTGTCAATACGATAATTGTAATACAATTATAGTAGAATATTATCGTATTTTTGGTTGGGCAAAACATGTGCCTATTGGTCCTCAAATCTCTAGGGTACAGGGGTGGATAAAGAGCAGAAATTTAAATAGGAAATAAATACATACGTTTGTAACGATATTTGTGCGACTAAAATGAAGCACCAAACAAGGTTTCTGGAGTTTGCACAAAATACAGAAAAAGTAGTCTAACAAGTCTAGAGCAGGAATGTGAAATTTGTTTACGGTTTAACAGCTAGTGTGATGTTCTAATTAATTGTGTAATAAACAGGTGCACAATCAATAGAATATATAATAAATAAAATTTTAAAAAGTTGCAATAATTCTAATTAGTCAAAACTAATCCTAAATTACTGAAATTTGGTCGAGGGAGTTTACAATCTACCCTCCTTAGAATATTTCGTCCTCGAAATAAAAACAAACATATAATGAGAATGAAAGAAAGAAAGATTGAGTTTGAAATATTGGACATACCCTGGTTTGGAAATAGGTGAGGATAACGCTGTCGAATATCCTCTTCCCGTTCCCAGGTGGATTCACCTGGTGCATGATGTCTCCATGCAACACGAACGAGAGGAATAGTCTGACCTCGCAGCACTTTCTCGCTACGGTCCAGGATCTCTACAGGCTCCTCCTGGTACGATAAGCTCGGCCCGATAGTGATCTCTGAATAGTCCAGCACATGACTCGGGTCTGGAATGTACCTCCTCAGCTGAGATACATGAAAGACGTCATGTACTTCCTCCAAGGTCTGAGGTAGAGCTAGCCTGTAAGCAACTTCTCCGACGCGATCTAACACATCGAAGGGTCCAATGTACCTTGGACTTAGTTTCCCTCTTCCTCCAAATCTGATAGTTCCTCGAGTAGGTGAGATCTTCAAGAACACATGCTCCCCTACTTGGAACTCTAGAGGTCATCGTTGAATGTTGGCCCAGTGCTTCTGTCTGTCTTGTGCAGCTCGTAGGTGTCCCTGGAACTTCTTTACTTTCTCCACCGTACGAATAATCAGTTCTGGTCCCAATATCTGTCTCTCGCCAATATCACTCCAGCATACTGGGGAACGACATTTCCTTCCATACAAAGCTTCAAAGGGAGCCATTTGGATGCTCGCTTGATAGCTGTTGTTGTAGGAAAATTCCACCAGGTGTAAGTGATCTTCCCAGGATCCGCTGAAATCAAGCATGCAGGCTCTCAGCATATCTTCTAGGGTCTGGATGGTGCGCTCTGACTGGCCATCTGTCTGTGGATGATACGAGGTGCTGAACTTGAGGCGGGTACCAAGACTCTCTTGCATACTTCGCCAAAAGTAGGATGTAAACCTCGTATCCCGGTCAGATATTATGCTGACTGGTACTCCGTGCAGACGCACTATCTCCTTCATGTACATATCCGCCAAGACTTCTGTAGATTGGCTGACTCTGAAAGGTAGGAAATGAGCAGCCTTGGTGAGTCTGTCTACGATCACCCAGACAGTATTACGACCACTAGGACTTCTTGGGAAGCCCGTAACAAAGTCCATCGTAATGTGTTCCCATTTCCACTCGGGTATTCGGAGGGGTTGAAGTAGACCGGCAGATCTCTGATGCTCAGCCTTGACTTGCTGACACACCAGGCATTTAGCCACAAAGCGTGCTATCTCCCGCTTCATTCCATGCCACCAATAATATTGCCGCAGATCTCTGTACATCTTTGTGCCTCCTGGATGTATAGAGTACGTTGAGCTATGAGCTTCTGACATTAGCTCATTACGAAGTTCGCCATTTGGAACATAAAGACGATTGCCACATCTTAGAGTTCCATCTTCGTGTATGCGACATCCTGTCTGGATTCCAGCCTCTGTTCTTTGACGAAGCCTCTGAAATCTTGCATCTGCTGGTAGAGCAGCTTTGATTCTTTCCACCAAGGTTGATTGCAGCTGGTAGTTTGATAATTGGCCATCAATTCCTGGCATACTGACCTCTATTCTCAACTTTTCTAGATCTTTCAGAAGACCTGGTTGGGTGATCATAAAGAATGCCGAGGGTCTTCTGCTTAGAGCATCTGCTACCACATTTGCTTTCCCAGGATGGTACTGCAGATCAATCTCGAAATCCGTCATCACTTCAAGCCATCGTCTTTGCCTCAGATTTAAGTCTTTCTGAGTGTAGACATATTTCAGGCTCTTGTGATCGGTAAAATTCTCCACTCGTTCGCCGTATAGATAGTGTCTCCATAGCTTCAGGGCAAAGATGACTGCGGCAAGCTCCAGGTCGTGAGTGGGATAATTGTTCTCATGAGTCCTCAGCTGTCTTGAGGCATAAGCTACAACCTTCCCATGTTGCATTAAGACGCAACCAAATCCTTTTTCGGATGCATCGCTATAGATGACGAAACCTCCGGATCTAGATGGTATTGTCAGAATGGGGGCTGTAGTCAGACGCTTCTTCAACTCATCAAAAGCTGTCTGGCATTCTTCAGTCCATAAGAACTCCTGCTCCTTGCGGGTAAGACGGGTAATCAGCTCCGAGATTCTTGCAAATTTTTCTACGAACCTCCGGTAATTTTCGGCAAGTCCTAGAAAGCTTCTCACCTCTAAGACATTGGTCGGGGTTGGCCATGTCTCCACAGATAAAATCTTTGCTGGGTCCACCGAGATGCCTTCTCCTGTGATCACGTGTCCAAGAAAAGTGACACGATCAAGGAAAAACTCGTACTTGCTCATCTTAGCATAAAGGCTCTCCCGTCTCAGCGTCTCTAGTACCAGTCTTAAGTGCTCTTCATGATCCTCGTGGCTCTTCGAGTACACCAGAATGTCATCGATGAAGACTACCACGAACTGGTCCAGATATTGGTGGAAGACTCGATTCATCAGGTTCATGAATATAGCAGGTGCATTAGTCAGTCCAAACGGCATCACCAGAAACTCGTAATGACCATAACGAGTTCTGAATGCTGTCTTTGGAATGTCTTCTCTGCGTACCTTGACCTGATGATAGCCTGATCTCAAGTCTATCTTCGAGAATACAATGGCTCCTGTTAGTTGATCGAACAGGTCGTCAATTCTCGGCAAGGGATATTTGTTTTTGATTGTCAGAGCGTTGAGGGCTCTGTAATCAATACACATGCGATATGTTCCGTCCTTCTTTGGTACAAACAGCACTGGTGCTCCCCAGGGTGATGCACTAGGACGAACAAATCCCTTGATCTGTAGTTCCTCCAGTTGAAGCTTCAGCTCATCAAGCTCCTTCTTCGCCAGTCGGTATACATTGGAGGATACTGGTGCAGCTCCGGGTACAGCTCAATAATGAACTCTACTTCTCTGTCAGGCGGTAGGCCTGGCAATTCTTCTGGAAATACATTCACGAACTCTGCTATAATTGATGGAAGTGTTGTCTCCATTGCCATGTAAGCTCTAGGAGTCTGGCCTACTCCTTGCTCGATGGTACCTCGGACATATTCGAACTCTGGGTGATCTGGGGGTCTAAAGATAACACTACCCTTATGGCAGTCTAAGATAGCATCGTTCTGGCTTAGCCAGTCCATGCCTAAGACAACGTCAAAATTTAGCATTGGGAGTACCAAAAATCGCGCTCTTAGTCCTCTACTACAAACAACTATCGGACAGGTTTCGATAATGTTGGTAACTGGAACAATACCTCCTCCAGTAAGTATTTTCCAACACTTGGGTAGCGGAAAAGTGGATAGCTTATGCATGGCTACGAAACTACTGGATATGAAAGACAAAGTAGCCCCAGAATCGAATAATACAGTTGCAGGTAATGATGCAACTAAAATGGTACCTGTTATAGTTTCTCCTTCAGGCTCTTCTGTAACGACAGCTAACGCAAAGGCTTGTCCATGCCTTTGCCCTCCAGGTTGTTGTCTGGCCTTGAACTGGGCCTCCTGAGTAGGCAAGGGTGCTCCTCGCTGATATCCTCCTGATGTGGAGGGTAGCATCTTCTGGGCTTGTGCTCCTGCTTCTGCCCTTGCTGAGGTGCTGCATCTCTGCGTTGTGGGCAGTCTCTGGCCATATGATTTTTAGCTCCACATAGCAGGCATAATCCCAGCTTCTTTCTGCAGTCACTGACCCAATGTCCTTTCTTGCCACAAAAGTGACAAGTTGGGAGCTCCTTCTTCTGGTAGTGCCCCGTCGTCTGCTGAGTCTGATATTGGGGACGACGTATAGGTCCTCCTGCTCCTTGCTGATTCTTGGCCGGGAAGGTTGAATTTGAGCGCCTTGCTCCTCGGCCAATTGCTTCTTGCTCCCTGGCTTCGGTAAGAACCTCGTTGTAGGAGATTCTTGACTGCATTGTTGTGTACCTCTGGAGCTCGTAGTTAAGGCCATGGTAGAATCTTTTAGCCTTCTTCAGCTCGTTCGGGATCAGATCAGCACCGAAACGACTCAGTCGGCTAAACTCCGCGTCGTAGGCATCTACCGTCATGTTTTCCTGCTCCAGGTGCAGGAATTAGGAGTATAGGGCATTCTGGACTGTCGCTGGGAAGTACTTGGCGTTGAAGTGCTCCAAGAATTGTTGCCAAGTTTGGTCTTTGCCGATGCTGCGCTCTATGGATTCCCACCAGTGATGGGCGTTGCCCAGAAGTTGGCCCCTTACAGCGGTCATCCATAGGTCGGGGGTGAGTTGCGATCCTTCTAGCAGCATTTCGGTGTTGGAGATCCAATCGGAGATCTCCTCAGGAGTTTCGCTGCCTTTGAAGTCTCTCGGGCTCATTTGGCGGAAGCCTCGAACTGTGCCCGCTGGTTGGACAGGTGCTGGTGTCGGAGTAGTAGCTCTCTCCAAGGCCGTCATTAAAGTCTGTCGCAGGGCTTCAGTCTGCTGCCATTGAGACTGTCTCAAGGCCTCAGTCTGCTGCCACTGGTTCTGCAACATCGTTTGGAGGAACTGCAACATTTGAGGTTGACCCTCAAGCTGTGGCATCAGGATAGGCAAGGCTGGAGGTGGAGGCAAATATGTCTCCGCCTGCGGTGTTGGTGTTGTCTCCTGGCCAGAATTCTGGTGATTGGACGGGGTTCCATGGACACTTGGCGAGGTGTTTGTGGCTTGGTCAGCCCCATCATTCACAGGTTTCCCGGGTATGTCCATATTTCTGAAGATAATAGAATAATTAGAAAACACAAAGGAGATAATAGATGATAATCAAGCAAGATGCAATAATAAAAAAAAATTTAAAGATGGTGTCAGTGTGGATGAGTCCTAGTATTCCTATCCTATTGCAGGCTTGCTGGGCATGTCATCATACCACTAGCAATGAAAACTAGACCTGCATGGGCCACCACTAAAACCGTGTCACGCCCCAGTCCCAAAATGTCAGGAACTAGGCCACGTGTCACTGGCCAGCTGACACGTCACTAAGGGCTTAATCCACTTTGATGGACCCAAAGGAACGTGCTACGCTGTCCTAAAATACTACAAGTACAAAATAGGTATATCTATCTCATCCACAACAAAATGTCAGAAAAGCAAGTGCTGAATATATATATAAAACTGAGTCTGATACAGTACACAACTGGTGAGAATACAAGCCTACTACAAAAACTGATAATAGCACAGAAAAATCAGATAGACTAAGCAGCGTCTATCTGAGAAAAACATCTCCATCTCCAGGTGGCAGGCCTCTATGGTCAAGCATACTCTGAGGGTGTCTCCTCGAGCTCCTCCTCGATAGCACATCTAGCCTCCTGATCAGGGCCGTACACAGTGGGTAGAAAGCCTCGTCTAGATCTGGCAGGGAACTAGGTCCTCAGTGGGATATAACAAGATACAGAAAATGACATGCCATGTATGTAAATACTGAATAAAGAAAATAAATACAGGGTGCTAACCATCTAAGTGAAATGCAAGTAAAGACCTTGTAGTACGCATGGGAATGTGTGGCTAGACATACGCTGACATAATTCACTAATCGTGATGACTGGCTAGTATATGTGTCGTATGCCCCCGGACTCACGGGTAGCTCTGCAATCGACCATCTCTGGTACGAAGGTATAAAACATTATTGGAGGGGGTGTCCCATACGTCTACTAGTTATCTTTCCCATCCCAATGAAACTAAATATCAAGTTATACTTCCCTGAATTATCCTAATCCATGATGCGGGTCATACGTACTGGTAGCTAATCAAATACGCAGCTCGCATCACAATATACATTGCAACCATGTTGTGTGTTCCCGTGATGGGGTCTAGGAGAATATTAAAATACTCTCACAGTTGTTGGTGAGTCTGTAATATTATGTTAAATGTCAATATATAAGCTGAATGTACCCAAGGCAGTCTCAGGTAATCATGGTATATGAAATTCAGAGACAAAACAGATAACAATAATTTAAAGTTAAGCAATAACTTGGCAAGGTATACTTGCCTACTCCTTGATAGTGTTGATAACCTGATCTCACAGTCAGGTTTGAGGTTGCTGGTGACAGGGGGTTACTGGCTGTGCTGTAGTTGGTTTCTGTTAAAATAGGCAGGGTTCGTGAATATCATGGTTGCAAATAATAAGTATACATTTATATATACTTATATACACATATATAATATAGATATATATATAGTATGTATACATATAGATATAGTATATATAGCAGTATAAAGAACAGACAAATACAGGTATAAATATATAGCAATTATAATAGTACACAGTGGATATACCCTGCTACTATATAGAGTTTCCGTGACCAGTTGGTAGGCCTTTAGCCTAGATGGAGGGCATCATTATCTTCTCAGCTGATGCCATAGCCATTTCTTTTATATCTCATTTTAGTACTTTATTTCGTCATAGTAGTGGGTTTGTTCCCACCAGACATCACTGGTTGTACTATGATATCTTGAGACTGGTATTTATCCAGCAGTTTATTTAGTGTTTCTTGCTCTTTATATTGTGGATGAGATTAGATTACCTGTTATTGACTGATATTGGACATGTTAGTATTATAGGACAGCGTAGCACTCTTCGTGGATCCATTAATTTGGGATATCCTCGGAGACGTGTCAGCTGGCTATTGCCACGTGGCCTGGTTCCATATATTTTGGGACTGGGGCGTGACAACTTGCCTGGATCCAGCTGCTAAAGATGGGTCTCCGGTACAACGTCCAAGTCCGCGGGTCCCGTAGTACCTAGAGACGAGATACAAGCTCAATCAATAGACTATCACGCGGCTAAAAATAAGATATGACACACGTCTAGCATATGTTTAAATCTTAGTTACAAGTCACCTAGACATTAAGCTAGAGGGTTGACCAAAGTTGACTAAGGGTTCGTTACGTCAAATCTGATTAATCACCTGTACAATATCATCAAACAATCCTCAAGCTTATATCTCACCACGGTGTTTATCAGTATCTCAAGCCATGATCAATCCTCAGGTTTCACCCCGGTGTTCACAGACGTTAACATGCACATTTAATTATCATCCTCGAAATAAATTATTTATTATTTATTAAACCCTCAAATATATATAATCATTATCGTTTCACAATAAAATTTCTCCTTAATTAAAATTCATTATTACTATCCATCTCACTAATAAATGACCAACATTTTGATATCACGACATATACTCAATCAACCGATCAACAATGCATATAACTTTATGTATAAAACCCTAAATATCTCATATGGCATTTAAACCCTAAATTCATTATACATATCATTTCCAACCATCAATTGTATATATTTCATAACCTCGACCCTTGAATATCAATGCATTCAAACCATAAATAATCAACTTAGCATATTTAAACCTCTTAAACCCTAACCCTAATTAACTAAGCTATATATAACAATATACAATATACAACAATAATCATGGAGATGGGGAGTGTTCACCTTGGCGGCGACACAGTGACACGCCAGGGTGGTTGCTGGCCGGAGTAGGTGGGGTAGCCGCGGTGGTGATGGGATAGAGGAGGCTCGATCAACGTTGGGTGGAGGAGATACGGTGGAGTCGAGATGCAGCGGATGGAGCTGCTCGGGTTGGCCGGAGGAGCTCGGTGGATGGAGGTGCTGGTGGTGATGGATGTAGGGGCGGCTCGTGGGGTGCAGCCGGAGTAGGGGGAGGCCGGTGATGGCGGTGGTGATGTATGGAAGAGGAGGAGTCGAGGAGAATGGCTGCGGGTGGATGGTGGTTGTGTGTAGGGTGGTCGGTCGACTGGAGGATGGTCGACAGTACATGGAGGCCGGCCGAGGCGGTGGAGTTCGTGAAGGGTGGCTCAGTCGTGTGGAGGAGACTCAGTGGCAGCGGGGGTAGGTTTTACAGGCCGGTCGAGGTTAGCAGAGGTGGGAGATGGAGGTGGTTTTGGGGATATTAGAGATCCTCGCCGGGTAGAGGGAGCTCGACTGGGGTCGATGCTGGTGATGGTGGCACATATGGATGTAGGAGCGGGTGGTCGTGGTGGCACATCGGAGAAGGAGGCCGGTGGGTCGACGACAAGGTGCTGGTGGTGGTAGCAGTCGCGGATAGAGTCGGGTGGAAAACTCGGATGGAGAAGAGAAGAAGAGGTGAAGAAAAAGATAAGAAGAAGAAGAAATATGGAGAGGGGTCGGCCGGCTAGGAATGTGTAGTGAAGAGGGAGGAGAGAGAGAGAGGGGGTGGGGTTTTTTAATGTGTTAGGATTAGGGCCAGCATGGGGAGATGGGGAGTGATAGAGATATTTTATAGGAGGTTGTGTGAGGAATGGGTGGTGAGGATGAGCTCCAAATTCAAATGGATGGCTCAGATTTAATATGAAAGAAATTGCTCATCCAAAGGAGAAAGAGGGGTGGGGTTGAACCGGTCAAGAGGGAGTGGGAGCCTTCTTCATTGGCTTGGGCCAATGAGGGGATGACACCTAATACAACATTTGCAAATAAGCCCCTTAATTTTGGGTATTTGTACAAACACATAAAATAATGGAAAAATGGTGTGGGAAGTGGTGTTTGGTGTTTTGTAGGGTGAGGGGTATTGTGTATTTTGCATGGGCTTAATGAATGAGGGATTGGGTTAAACTGGGGTTAAGTTAGGATTAGTCAAAGTAGGTATCCCCAATTAAATTAAAATAAAATATCATGTGCTCTTAAATTAAATGGGGGCACATGGGATCTTAATTTGGAGTGACACAAAGGTCATAAAAGATTTAGGCTTGGTGTCAGTCTTGGACCCTTTAATTGGTCTTGCTAAACGGGTTGAGTTTGTGTCTCAAAATGGTTGGCAACAACAAAGGTACGCGATACTGGATTAAATAATATATTTTAGATACGGGAAGTTGTGCAATTAAATTAGAGCACAAGGGTTTGTGTTTTTGAGTGACGGAAAAGTCCAGCGCCTAAGTTGGCTTGTCAAGTCTAGAATGCGATAATTTATTGGAAATTATAGGCTATTGTTGGGCTCCGCATATTGCAACAACGGTAGGGTGCACCAAGGGTTTAATTAAAGAATCAGACATCTGCAACCTTAATTCTAAACCTCAATTACCTGATGCAAAACCAGAATTTTCTAACCCAAAACCAGTCTATCTATAAAAATAAATGAGGGGGTTTACACTTGACAACAACCTCCTTACCTTTGCCGGACTTAATCGCCGAGGAAGGGGATACTTTGGGGGCCATTTCGAAATAAGGAGAAGAAGAGAAGACTGAGAACATAGAAGAAGAATTTGAAAACTCAGAAACAATAAAGTTTTCTCTTTCCTCCAGCAACAGTTGTCACGCCCCGGTCCCGCAGGGCCGTTCGTCCTCGCTTTGGTCTCTACGTAACCGATCGTCCTCGCACGGGCGTGATGCTGTACAAGCCTAAATTGCGCTTGCACAAGGCCAAAGCTTTGAACAAGGGCAAGTAAGCTATTCAATACTGAAGCAGCGGCACACATATATTGCAGAAAAGTAAAGAACACAATGGTATATGAAAACAGGCTCTTTTATTGATTTACAAGTGTTACAAGCAGTGCATGGCCGAGGTTACAATTCGCTCAAGCACTCTATCTCTCGATTACAATGACACCATTCCATACATTATGTTCCTCTATACAAAAGCAACTCAAAGCAGGCACAAACTCGATGCGGCTCAAGGTATCGACTTCAGATTTTCGGTTCCTTGGGATGAGGCACGACTATCGCTTCCTCGGACGATCAGGCACCTAAGAACAAGAAAACTGTTGGTGGGTCAGCACTTTATACAAATACTGGTGAGATAAAACAACTGAACAGAAGCTACACCCCCTGAGACCCATACTAAGTAATCATGTGGCAAAATATTGCATTACTAGTGATCTTGCTACTTTTACCTAAGTTCATTTCATGCAGCTTAGGATTATAGTCAGATTACATCTTTTTGGAAACGTAACTTTGAAACAGCTTGCATATTCAACTCATAAGCATGCAATCGGGACAGTGCTCTATCGTACAGTGCGCAACATGTATTGTGCATCCAAAATCTAACTCTTTTGGGGCAAGGTAGCATATAGGAACTATCATTCAATCAAGCACACAAGTTGAACTATCAATCAGAGGTCGGTCCCCGAGAAACTCAGGATTGGTAGCGGTAATCCAGCTAACCAATGACTCATATTCTGATCCTATTAGCAGCTGTGACCGAGGTTCAGCTCTGTATTAATAGTCATTGTCTGACCGATGCAATGCATGAAGCACTAACAGATAATCTTTACGATGCAGCCAAAATGAACAAGCAGGCTTATGTATAAACTATATTTCTTACCCCATAGCCGAACGGTTATCCCTACAACAGACACACACGTTAGCAACAATGTGCATATATGCATAAACTTATGTATCAATCTTTTGGTGTCAACAATGATATGTATGCAAGAAGGTAAACCTAGCATACACCCTATCTATATGACGGTCTATGAGTTTCCCCATTAATGGACAACAACACCCCCCAAGATCCCGTAGGACCGGACGTTAGGGTGCTCACACAATCCCTTCCGGACCGACCGATTCCCAGTGCCCCAAGAATCGATCGAGAGACTATTACCTTGTGCACAAGTTGTCCGAGACCAATGCATGGCAAGCAACATTCAAACAATGTACAATCACATTCATATTCACAAGCATATAACAATCTAATAGCATACCCCCCCAAGATCCCGTAGGACCGGACGTCAGGGCGGACTATTAGACTATTCTCTTTCGTTTATTCAAGCAAACACATCTTTTTAACAATCTAATAGCACACCCCCCAAGATCCCGTAGGATCGGACGTCAGGGCAGACTATTAGATTCTCTTTCACACTTATTACTTACAACATTTCGATAGCAAAACAGGCAAACAAAACATATAATGACAAGCACGATTTTGGTTTCATATCTAGCATGCAATAACTATCTCTTCTTAGCATATTTAAGGGGACATATTCAAGCGATTTATTTACTGATCTTCTTAGCATGACAAGGGTTCGTTTGAGCTGTATCGGTGTAACTAAACATGCAATATTTCTTATATCTCTTTCTCTTAGCATGGCAATGGTTCTATCTCATTTCTGACAAGCAATACATATTCTCTGGTTAGGCAGCAAATTTATTTCAATGACAAGCTATGTGGGTTCTCTAATTATCATGCTGAGTCAGTTCTATCATTCTTTTTATGAAACAAATCTTCTTAAGCAAACAAGCATTCAAAAACTCAGATTTATTATTAAGTCGTGCAAGAATCAGAGAATATAGTTCTGCCCACTCACTTTGGTCAATCAGTCAGGAACTCTCCGAGAAGACTTCCGTTCGAGCAAGCAAGGCGATCTCACTTGTACATAACACCAACGCGGAGTGGAGCGCTACATACTTACCCACCAACAAAGAGTTTCGTCCTTGAAACTAAATGAGAAACTCACGAAAACACAGAGTAGCGATAGTCCTCATCCCTCACCATCCCAAATCAAAACTCTAGCAAAATCACAATCACATCTCAAACAACAAAAACAAATCCAGAAAACTTTTGTCGGCAACTTTGAGAATATTTACAGACTCATTGTATGGAACGTTCATTGCATCTCACATAAGGCACATCTTAGAGTTGGAGGCAACAAAATGGGCAAATAATCGAGTCGCTCTGATACCATTATGTCACACCCCGGTCCCGCAGGGCCGTTCGTCCTTGCTTTGGTCTCTACGGAACCGATCGTCCTCGCACGGACGTGATGCCGTGCAAGCCTAAAGTGCGTTTGCACAAGGCCAAAGCTTTGAACAAGGGCAAGTAAGCTATTCAATACTGAAGCAGCGACACACATATATTACAGAAAAGTAAAGAACACAATGGCATATGAAAACATGCTATTTTATTGATTCATAAGTGTTACAAGCGGCGCATGGCCGAGGTTACAATTCGCTCAAGTACTCTATCTCTCGATTACAATAATACCGTTCCCTACATTATGTCCCTCTATACAAAAGTAACTCAAAGCAGACACAAACTCGATGCGGCTCAAGGCATTGACTTCAGATTTCTGGTTCCTTGGGATGAGACACGGCTATTGCTTCCTCGGATGATCAGGCACCTGAGAACAAGCAAACTGTTGGTGGTTCAGCACTTTATACAAGTACTGGTGAGATAAAACAACTGAACAGAAGCTACACCCCCTGAGACCCACACTAAGTAATCATGTGACAAAACATTGCATTACTAGTGATCTTGCTACTTTTACCTAAGTTCATTTCATGCAGCTTAGGATTATAGTCAGATTACATCTTTTTGGAAACGTAACTTTGAAATAGTTTGCATATTCAACTCATAAGCATGCAATCGGGACATTGCTCTATCATGCAGTGTGCAACATGTATTGTGCATCCAAAATCTAACTCTTTTGGGGCAAGGTAGCATATAGGAACTATCATTCAATCAAGCACACAAGTTGAACTATCAATCAGAGGTCGGTCCCCGAGAAACTCAGGATTGGTAGCGGTAATCCAGCTAACCAATGACTCACATTCTGATCCTTTTAGCAGCTGTGACCGAGGTTCAGCTCTGCACTAATAGTCATTGTCTGACCGATGTAATACATGAAGCACTAACAGATAATCTCTACGATGCAGTTAAAATGAACAAGCAGGCTTATTGTAAACACCCAAAAATTTTAGATAATTTTAATGTAATTTTCCCGGATTTTTTGGTATTTTCTGGATAAAGAACCAAGGTGATGGTGAGTTAAGTATTTTTAATACAGTTTATTGGTGTCAAAATATTATATAAATAAGATTTTATGGTGTAAAATGGAAAACCGGACGCAGGGTATTTTTCGATAAATTTATTGGACTCCGGATTTGCATTTTAAGCCCTAGGAACTATCGCATATGTAGACCGAGCTAAATCAAACCCTAGTCAAACCAAATCTGGCTGAACCGAACCGTTGACCGAACCAAACTACGGGCTGAGACAAACCAAGCCAACCCATTATATTGGGTCGGGTCGGGTCGGATCCAGCTAACCCGACCCGGACCCGAGATGCAAGGGAAACCCTAGCCCCTGCCGGTTATACTGTAGCAGTATATAACCGCCGCCCTCGACTTCCGTGAAGCTCCACCAGCCCTCCGAAACCCTAATTTCATTGCCACCTTCTGAGCATCCTCCCAGACCGTCGCTTACCCCCGAGTTCCGCGAGCCGCCCGACTCCCCTAACTCGAGCGCTGCCGCCACTCGATTCCTCGCCTCGACAGCTTTCCGTCCTCCCCATCTCCGCCTGGCCAGTCGACCCCCTCTGACGATGCCATCGACCGGCTGTGCTCATCCCGAGCCCAACCGCACCCACCGTCCGAGACCCGCGGCGCCGAACGACGTCGAGCTGCCGCCAGCGCCTGAACGCTTCAACCCGACTGTGCGGAGCCGCTGCCCTAGTCCGACTTCGAGCCCGACCCCTCCGGTGAAGCCCCTTCACTGTCTCCAGATCAGGACACTAGCCTGGACTCACGGCAGACACGCGGACACTAAAATCCTTGACCAGGACACAAAGGGGACGCTCGGACACTTGGAAAACAGATTCACGGGGCCCTGTTCAGGTACCGTTTACTCCCTCATCGTAGCTCTATTTTAATTTCCCTCAGTTGCTATATGTAGACTGTGTAACCCTCTCGGTGCCCGTGCAACTCGCTCGGTGCATCGTGTCCTGTGGTGATCGTACACCGTGATCCAAAAACAGGAAAAACAATACCCGTTTCACCCCGGAACTGAGTACGTCCCGCCAAACGGGACGACTTGGTCGCACGCGGTCTTTATCGAACTGTGCGCGTCGTTGATACGGTCGTGTGGAATTTCGCAGAAGTCGATTCGGAGGTGCGTGCACCCCGGAATCAACGCGTATCCGCCGACGACACCCCGTATCCGACCTTTCTAGAATACGCTGTAACTTTGTGTACACACGTCGGATCGAGACGAAACTTATGCCATCGGACTCGTAGCAATACGCTGGTCCTGTGACCCAAGTTTGGTCCGATTCTGAGAACGTTGACAAAATCGCGTATCGTGGGCCCCACAGGCTCCACTTGACGGGCGATTTTGTGATCGGCTCATCAGAATCCAATTCTAGAAGTTCCGTTGGGTTCGTATCAGCATTCCTGACTTGTAGACACTGAGTTTGACTAATTTGGAGACCTTTGACCCTGGCACACTTTTCGGTGCAAAGAGGCCCACATATGGAACCCGCTTTGGCCGAAAATGACCTTTTTGCCCCTGTGTCCAAATTGGACGTAAGGACAGGCATTTCTAGCAGTTTGATATCTTCTGAGACTATTGGTGATATTTATTACAGCTTTTGGAGGAGTACCCACCGGATCCACCGATACCAGGACGACAGTTGATATTCAAACATCAGGCAAGTGTACCTTGCCAAACTCTGCAGTATTGTTACATATTTTCTTTGCTTCATTATATTGTTGTGCATGCTTAACCTAGGACCGTGTGAAGTACTTAGCGTCCGATTATTAGTCGGGTGCTGACACTGTATGCGGTGTTGGGTACGGTCATCTAGAGATAGACATTCGTGACACTATATATTCTTGTACTTGTCTTATCAAGTACACTACGACCCAGGACACTTGACACCATTCATGAGACAGGATCTTCTCGAGATATTCGTGGTAATTTTGTATAGGATACAGGACTGGACATGGACATTATAATCTTAGACCTTATTATGACTTGCTGTATTAGTTTTGATGTTGCGTGTCATGGACATGAGACGTGTGATTTCATTGGGTGGGGAGAGACACACAGGCTACAGGCTGTTTATATATATATCTTCTACTATTGTGAGGTCGTAGACTCTCGGAGCAAAGCTAGACACATTACCGGTTATTACCGCTACCGGCTCCCCGACACAGAGCTTGTAGTGGCTCAGCCTGAGACTAGTGATGCTCTCACTTGCATTGCACTTAGATGGTTACATATTTACCCCATTGCTTTATTTATTTATCATTACTGCACTGCTTATTTATTTATTGGCATGAGCTTTTTTGTACCTTGCTATGTCCCCTGAGGACCTGGATATGGATTTTGTCCCCAGATTTTGCAGACGAGGTTTATCTCGAGATATACGGGACCGGAGCAGGAGCTGGACCGACACTCGAGGACGAGGTGTTAGCTGAAGACTTTGCCTGAGCATCCATGTTCATTCTCAGTATTTATTTATTCATTTCAGTCTTTTATATTCTGGTCTGTTGAACCATTGTACTAGATATTTATCGAGTTGTTCCCCGAAGTACTTTGTTGAGACTAGCTGATGATTTACATTCCTTATTTATTCTGTGGATCATATTTTATATCTTGTGTGGATGAGATTAGTTGTGCCTGTTGTCGTAGACTTGATTTTACAGCTTAAGTATGCCCTGATGGATCCATTAAATTGGGTTTGTCCATCGGTGCGTACTGCTGGCCATTGCCACGTGTCTAGTCCCTCGGTATTTTGGGACTGGGGCATGACATGGTTTTTGTGGTGGCCCATGCAGGTCTACGACTAAATTGTTCGGTTTTAACTTAGGGACCGAACCAGCCTGCCCTAAGAATAGGATAAGTTCTAGGATCTCATCCATTATTAAAACCATTATTGAACTCTATATAGAACTCGAAATTTGTTACTTGAACTGCATCATGTGTTGATTCCTCTGTGCGTTCTTATAGTTTATCTTTTGATTGCAGAGTAATGGATCCCAGGAACGGAGACGAGATTTCTTTGGATACACCACATGATACTGTGGTTACTTATGGAGACGGAGTGACTCCAGGAAATGGAGGACAAGCATCGCAGAGCGATCAAACCGGACAGCCTAATCCAAGGTTCCGGAGAGATGACATCCTACCTCCACCATAGTTCACTCCACAGATGCCAGTTTTCCGGCCAGGGCAAGCCATGGACGGGCAACAGATGTTCCAGATGATGTATGCCATGATGCAAGCCCAGCAGCAGATTCAGCAAGAGGCCCATCGCCAGGAGGCAGAGTATCTGAGGACCAGCCTGGTATCCGCATTGGAGCAGGCAAATCCACCAACGAGGCGAACAGCGATGGGATCTATCATCGATTTCCGTTATCTCAAGCCTCGCATATTTTCTGGTAAAGAAGGGCCAACAGAAGTTCATGAATGGCTCACAAACATACAGCATCAGTTGGAAGCCGCTGAACTTCCGAGAGAGAAGTGGATGACTGCAGTCAGAATGCAGTTAACTGATAATGCGCATCACTAGTGGTTAGCAGAAGAAAGGAGGCTCGGACAGGACCGAGTCACTTGGGAAGAGTTCTCCAGGATCTTCCAAGAGATGTACATTCCAGCAGTTGCACGGTCAGAGCTCAGAGACAAATTCAACCGCCTTATCCAAGGCAACATGACAGTGGAAGAATACAATGCGAAATTTATTCGCCTGAGACGCTTTGCCCCAACATTGATTTCGACGGAGGAAGAAAAAGCTGAGAAGTTCTTTGACGGACTGAAGTTCGAGCTTCAGAGATTGATTGGATCGGTCGCGCCTATATCTTATACCGACGTTCTCGCAGCAGCAAGACGCATGGAGCGTGTCACCAGAAGAGAGTCGAACTTGAAGAGGCCTATCAACTCAGCTCCATCCAGGACAGCACATGGGGATTCAGCAAAACGGACCCAGAGGAGTATGCCCGAGAGGACCGCACACAGGGCCATATCTCTCCCTACTTGTCACCACTGCGGCAAGATAGGTCACATTGAGAGAGAATGCAGACGTAAGTTAGGACTATGTCTGAGCTGCGGATCCAACCAGCACTTTTCCAGAGACTGTACCGAGCACAGAGACGGAGTGCCGAGATTAGCTTTACCTGCTCCACGACCAGCTTATCTAACCGTAGGAGCACAACAGACAGGAGTTGGAGGCGTCAGCCCCCCAGCCCCAGGAGGAAATTAGTAGAGACCACCACTGGCACCACAGGCAGCCCTATTTCAGCAGCAGCAGCAGAGAGGTCCAGCTCAGGGACGAGGCCAGGCATTCACATTAGCTGTTGAGGAGGAGGCTACAGCAGGCGAGGTCATCGTAGGTACTATTTTAGTAGCTTCATTACCAGCTGTAGCATTATTTGATTCTGGAGCATCGTATTTATTTATAGCAGCTAGCTTTGTAGCCACCCATAGAGTAGCTACCGCACCCCTTCCGAAAATGAAGAGGATTCTTATGGGAGGTGGAATTATTCTAGTTAGTGACGTCTGTAGATCATGTTCTGTAGTAGTTTGTGGCCGAGAAATGCGAGCTCATTTCTTAATCTTTTCCATGCCGGATTATGATATCGTACTTGGTATGGACTGGTTAAGTCAGTACCATGCGACCCTTGATTGCCGACTTGGGCGGGTTATATTTAGACCGCCTGGACATCCAGAATTCGAGTTTCTCCGAGGAGCAGTAGAGCAAGGAGTTCAGCCTACTCTTAGGGTACTATCTGTAGAAGGAGAGACAGGTTACCCAAGAGTCATATCAGAATTTGTGAATGTATTTCCTGATGATCTTCCAGGTTTACCACCTGATCGGGAAATAGAATTTATAATAGACTTAACTCCCGGAGCAGAGCCTATCACTTCATCAGTATATCGGCTGGCACCCAAGGAGTTAGTGGAGTTGAAAGAACAGGTTGACGACCTTCTGGATAAGGGTTTCATTCGGCCCAGTGTTTCACCTTGGGGAGCACCCATATTATTTGTGCCGAAGAAGGATGGAACAGTACGATTATACATTGACTACAGGGCACTAAATACTGTGACCATCAAGAACAGGTATCCCTTACCACGCATTGATGATCTATTCGATCAATTGAGTGGCGCAAGGGTATTTTCGAAGATTGACCTTCGATCCGGCTATCATCAGATCAAAGTAAGGAAGGAAGACATACCGAAGACAGCTTTCAGGACCAAGTATGGACATTATAAGTTCTTGGTAATGCCGTTTGGTTTAACCAATGCGCCAGCAGTGTTTATGAGTTTAATGAACAGAGTCTTTCATCAGTTCTTGGATAAATTTGTAGTGGTGTTCATTGATGACATCCTCATATACTCCAAGAGCCATGAAGAACACGAGGAGCATCTCAGAATCGTGTTAGAGACCTTAAGACAGGAGAAGTTATACGCCAAACTTAGTAAGTGTGAGTTCTGTATGGACAAAGTGCCTTTCTTGGGACATATCATCTCAGGAGAAGGACTTTCAGTGGATCCAGAGAAAGTTGCGGCAATAGAGACTTGGCCTATACCCACATCAGTTGCAGAGGTGAGAAGTTTTCTCGGACTTGCGGGATATTACAGAAGGTTTGTAGAAAAAATTTTGAGGATTGCAGAACCGATGACGGAGCTGACACGCAAAGACCAGGAGTTTATATGGACAGAAGACTGCCAGAAGGCCTTCGAAGAATTGAAGAGAAGATTAACAACAGCACCTGTCTTGACTCTTCCTTCAGGGTCAGGAGGTTTTGTTGTTTACAGCGATGCATCAGGTAGCGGATTGGGATGTGTTTTGATGCAACATGGCAAAGTCATTACTTATGCATCAAGACAGTTGAAGGTCCACGAGAAGAACTACCCAACACACGATCTGGAGTTAGCAGCAGTTATATTTGCATTGAAGATTTGGAGGCACTACCTTTATGGTGAGAAAGTAGACATCTTTACAGATCACAAGAGTCTGAAGTATGTATATACTCAGAAGGAGCTTAACATGAGGCAGAGACGTTGGCTGGAATTGATGGTAGATTTTGACATAGATCTGCAGTATCATCCGGGAAAGGCGAATGTCGTAGCAGACGCACTCAGCAGGAAGCCTACAGCTTATTTCTTGACGATGCAGCCTGAGTTGTTAAGAAATCTACAGGAGCTTCAGATAGAGGTTGTTTTACCAGGACAGAATGGCTTGATGGCTAATCTTGAAGTTAAGTCATCACTCGTAGAGAAGATTAAGGAGGCATTGCCCACCGATGCTAGATTCCGAAGACTCAAAGAGAGGACAGAAGCAGGCATGCAGACAGGACTTCGCATACACGAAGACGGGACATTGAGGTTTGGAAATCGCCTGTATGTTCCAAATGGAGAATTGAGACAGGAGTTAATGACTGAAGCACATAGCTCTATGTACTCTGTTCACCCAGGAGGAACCAAGATGTACCGAGACTTGAGACAGTATTACTGGTGGCACGGAATAAAAAGGAAGATTGCAAGATTTGTGGCCAAATGCTTAGTCTGCCAGCAAGTAAAGGCCGAGCATCAGAGGACTGCAGGAATGTTACAGCCGCTGCTTATACCAGAATGGAAGTGGGAGCATATCACGATGGATTTTGTTATCGAATTTTTGAGGAGCCCCAGTGGAAGAGACGCAGTATGGGTTATTGTGGATCGACTCACTAAATCGGCACACTTCTTGCCATTTAGAGTTGGACAGTCCACAGAGGTACTAGCCGACATGTATATGCGACAAATCATCAAATATTATGGAGTGCCTATTAGTATTATATCGGATCGAGATTCAAGATTTACCTCTCATTTCTGGAGAAGCATGCAAGAGAGTCTGGGCACCAGACTCAAATTCAGTACAGCCTACCACCCGCAGACAGATGGCCAATCGGAGCGCACCATTCAGATCTTGGAGGACATGTTGCGATCATGTATGCTAGACTTTGGAGGATCTTGGAAAGATCATCTGCACTTAGTGGAGTTCTCCTACAATAACAGTTATCAGGCCAGCATTCAGATGGCACCATTCGAGACATTATACGGAAGGAAGTGCAGATCGCCTATATGTTGGAGTGACGTTGGTGAACGTCAAATACTGGGTCCGGAATTGGTAACGCAAACAGTGGAAAAGGTGAAACAGATTCAGAATTATCTACGAGCAGCCCAGGACAGACAGAAGCATTGGGCAGATACCCACAGACGTCCCCTAGAGTTCAGAGAAGGAGAGCACGTATTCTTGAGGATTTCGCCCACTCGTGGTACTATCAGATTCGGGAGCAGAGGCAAGTTGAGCCCAAGGTATATTGGACCATTTGACATTCTAGAGCGCGTTGGTGAGGTGGCTTATCGTCTTGCATTACCTTCATCCTTAGAGGGAGTGCATGACGTATTCCACGTCTCACAGCTGCGAAGGTACGTGACCGACCCAAGTCACGTAGTCGATCATTCAGAGATCGCAGTAGGCCCAAGCTTGAGATATAAAGAACAACCAGTGGGCATCCTCGACGTCAGTGAAAAGATATTGCGGGGACAGACAATCAGACTGGTTCGAGTAGCATGGAAACATCATTCTCCTGGCGAATCGACTTGGGAACGAGAAGATAGTATGCGCCAGCGTTACCCCCACTTGTTTGAGGAGACAGTTGTAAACTGAGCAACCTTGTATTCCCATATCTCTTTCTTTATAGTTTATTCTTTGATTGCGAGGACGCAATCCTTTTAAGGAGGGAAGATTGTAAACACCCAAAATTTTCAGATAATTTTAATGTAATTTTCTCGGATTTTTCGGTATTTTCTGGATGAAGAACCAAGGTGATGGTGAGTTAAGTATTTTTAATACAGTTTATTGGTGTCAAAATATTATGGAAATAAGATTTTATGGTATAAAATGGAAAACCGGACGCAGGGTATTTTTTGGTAAATTTATTGGACTCCGGATTTGCGTTTTAAGCCCTATGAACTATCACATATGTAGACCGAGCTAAATCAAACCCTAGTCAAACCAAATCTGGCTGAACCGAACCGTTGACCGAACCAAACTGCGGGCTGAGACAAACCAAGCCAACCCATTATATTGGGTCGGGTCGGGTCGGATCCAGCTAACCCGACCCGGACCCGAGATGCAAGGGAAACCCTAGCCCCCGCCGGTTATACTGTAGCAGTATATAACCGCCGCCCTCGACTTCCGTGTAGCTCCGCCAGCCCTCCGAAACCCTAGTTTCATTGCCGCCTTCTGAGCATCCTCCCAGACCGCCGCTTACCCCCGAGTTCCGCGAGCCGCCCGACTCCCCCAACTCGAGCGCTGCCGCCACTCGATTCCTCGCCTCGACAGCTTTCCGTCCTCCCCATCTCCGCCTGGCCAGTCGACCCCCTCCGACGACGCCATCGACCGGCTGTGCTCATCTCGAGCCCAACCGTACCCACCGTCTGAGACCCGCGGCGCCGAACGACGCTGAGCTGCCGCCAGCGCCTGAACGCTTCGACCCGACTGTGCGGAGCCGCTGCCCTAGTCCGACTTCGACCCCGACCCCTCCGGTGGAGCCCCTCAGCTGTCTCCAGATCAGGACACTAGCCTGGACTCACGGCAAACATGCGGACACTGAAATCCTTGACCAGGACACAAAGCGGACGCTCGGACACTTGGAAAACAGATTCACGGGGCCCTGTTCAGGTACCGTTTACTCCCTCATCGTAGCTCCGTTTTAATTTCCGTCAGTTGCTATGTGTAGACTGTGTATCCCTCTCGGTGCCCGTGCAACTCGCTCGGTGCATCGTGTCCTGTGGTGATCGCACACCGTGATACAAAAATAGGAAAAATAATACCCTGTTTCACCCCGGAACTGAGTACGCCCCGCCAAACGGGACGACTTGGTCGCACGCGGTCTTTACCGAACCGTGCGCGTCATTGATACGGTCGTGTGGAATTTCTCAGAAGTCGATTCGGAGGTGCGTGCACCCCGGAATCAACGCGTATCCGCCGACGACACCCCGTATCTGACCTTTCTGGAACACGCTGTAACTTTGTGTACACATGTCAGATCGAGACGAAACTTGCGCCATCGGACTCGTAGCAATACGCTGGTCCTGTGACCCAAGTTTGGTCCGATTCTGAGAACGTTGACAAAATCGCGTATCGTGGGCCCCACGGGCTCCACTTGACGGGCGATTTTGTGAACGGCTCATCGAAATCCAATTCTGGAAGTTCCGTTGGGTTCGTATCAGCATTCCTGACTTGTAGACACTGAGTTTGACTAATTTGGAGACCTTTGACCCTGGCACGCTTTTCGGTGCAAAGAGGCCACATATGGAACCCGCTTTGGCCAAAAATAACCTTTTTGCCCCTGTGTCCAAATTTGACGTAAGGATAGACATTTCTAGCAGTTTGATATCTTCTGAGACTGTTGGTGATGTTTATTACAGCTTTTGGAGGAGTACCCACCGGATCCACCGATACCAGGACGATAGTTGATATTCAAACATCAGGCAAGTGTACCTTGCCAAACTCTGCAGTATTGTTACATATTTTCTTTGCTTCATTATATTGCTGTGCATGCTTAACCTAGGACCGTGTGACGTACTTAGCGTTCGATTATTAGTCGGGTGCCGACACTGTACACGGTGTTGGGTACGGTCATCTAGAGATAGACATTCGTGACACTATATATTCTTGTACTTGTCTTATCAAGTACACGACGACCCAGGACACTTGACACCATTCATGAGACAGGATCTTCTCAAAATATTCGTGGTGATTTTGTATAGGATACAGGACTGGACATGGACATTATAATCTTAGACCTTATTATGACTTGCTGTATTAGTTTTGATCTTGCGTGTCATGGACATGAGACGTGTGATTTTATTGGGTGGGGAGAGACACACAGGCTACAGGCTGTTTATATATATATCTTCTACTATTGTGAGGTCGTAGACTCTCGGAGCAGAGCTAGACACATTACCGGTTATTACCGCTATCGGCTCCCCGACACAGAGCTTGTAGTGGCTCAGCCTGAGACTAGTGATGCTCTCACTTGCATTGCACTTAGATGGTTACATATTTACCCCATTGCTTTATTTATTTATTATTGCTGCACTGCTTATTTATTTATTGGCATGAGCTTTCTTGTACCTTGCTATGTCCCCTGAGGACCTGGATATGGATTTTGTCCCCAAATTTTGCAGACGAGGTTTATCCCGAGATATACGGGACCGGAGCAGGAGCTGGACCGACACCCAAGGATGAGGTGTTAGCTGAAGACTTTGCCTGAGCATCCATGTTCATGCTCAGTATTTATTTATTCATTTCAGTCTTTTATATTCTGGTCTGTTGAACCATTGTACTAGATATTTATCGGGTTGTTCCCCGAAGTACTTTGTTGAGACTAGCTGATGATTTACATTCCTTATTTATTCTGTGGATCATATTTTATATCTTGTGTGGATGAGATTAGTTGTGCCTGTTGTCGTAGACTTGATTTTACAACTTAAGTATGCCCTGATGGATCCATTAAATTGGGTTTGTCCATCGGTGCGTACTGCTGGCCATTGCCACGTGTCTAGTCCCTCGGTATTTTGGGACTGGGACGTGACACTTATGTATAAACTATATTTCTAAACCCATAGTTGAACGGTTATCCCTGCAGCAGACACACAAGTTAGCAACAATGTGCATATGTGCATAAACTTATGTATCAACCTTTTGGTATCAACAATGATAGGTATGCAAGAAGGTAAACCTAGCATGCGCCCTATCTATATGACGGTCCATGAGTTTCCCCATTAATGGACAACAACACCCCCAAGATCCCGTAGGACCGGACGCCAGGGTGCTCACACAATCCCTTCCGGACCGACCGATTCCCAGTGCCCCAGGAATCGATCGAGAGACTATGTCATGACCCGCACACGGAAAATCGGGCATGAGTCATGGGTACGTCCAGCCTACGCCACAGCATCGGCGGTAGAACACTGTCTAGGTCAACTATCTAGATAACTCACAAAAAAATCTGCCATGACCTCTCCAAAAGGAGGGCAATCACGCAATAAACCTGTCAAGATCTCAACTCCAAACGGAGGAGCAATATCATAATGATAATCTTAAGTACTCAATCACGAATCTAAGCACGATAAGATAACAAAGAAGACTAACAGCTATAAAGTCTAACCAACAATAACTACTACAACAACCACAACATCAATAATAATACATCATCCAAAATAATATACAATACAAGGTCTCAATCCAAAACCGGAGACAAATCCGGTGCTAAAGCTAATAAAAACAACAACAAGATCCTAGTGATCCCGACTACCAACCCGGAAATCACTCCTAAACTAGAGGGTTCCTGTCTGCACCATCGACAGGCTCAGGTCCATAAAATGTCGGACACCACTCCTCCGGATACTCTGAAAAATATGTCCAGTCAGGACTAGAGCAAGTACATCTCTAACAGCAGTTCCATTTAAATGATAAAAACTATAAAACAGTTATAGCAAGTAGCAAGAAGAATGAAGCAAGTATAAAACAAGAAATATATAAATCACTGGTGCATAAAGGTAAAGGTGCAGGAATATCAGAAATAAGATAGTAATAACTGCAAGATACAAAATATCTAAGCTAAGATCAAGTCCGTGCACATGAACATGTAGTGAGTCCAGCATGAAATACATGTAGTGAGTCAGGTCCAGAAACATGTAAGTGAGACCAACAAGAATGCAAGTGAGTCCAGACTATAAAGAATAAACTCGGTGTCTTTGAAATACTTGTTTCGACCTGTAAACGGCTAGGGGTAAGTACGGCTCACCGCGCACTGGGTGCGCGGCTGCTATCATTCCAGATTAGACCAGAGGGAGTGATTCCTGATGATTCCAGATAGGAATATTTACATGTCTACTCAAGTATTTCCCCGCCCCGACTAATACAAGTGGATCCAAGACCCGACACGCAAATCAAGATGAGTCCAGCCTGAACATGAGTGATGCCTGTAGGTGATGCCTGTAGTGATTCCAGTATAGAGGCCAGAAATATGAAATATACGTATCGCAAGTAAATGAATCCAGAAATACCAGTTAGTATCCCGTGTTTTGCCAGAATAATCAGATGATACTATACTAGAAGCTGAATCATAATAATCATCAGATAATAAAAACTATCAGAGAATGTACTCGCCTGACGTCCTGAGCAACTGGCGATCCGAACCGGTATCGCAAGGACCTAATGCGAAAAGCAAGGTTAAACAGGGTTCTAATAAATTAAACAGATATAAAATAACTAAAAATAGGCTTCTAGGGTCGTTCTAGGTCAAAAGGATCAAACCGGTGAAATCTAGGTCAAAAAGTCAACTCTAGGTCCAAAAAGTCAACTCTGGGTCAAAACTAGGTCAAAAGTTGACTTTGGCGGTCAACCGAGTCAACTACGGTCAAGTCTAGGTCAAACTAGGGTGCTCCTGAAATTCTAGGTCAAATCGAGGTCATTAAGCTAGAAAACTCACAAACTCGCCTCCTTGAGATACCTGGATACCCTCGATATCCGATACCTCAACCTACGCTATATACCCCGCCTATACCCGCTAAAACCTATGCTAGCACACGTAAATATATACACATAAGCATATAAAAATCACTCCAATACTATTCCTAGGCTATTGCTCAAATACCCCGCTCGAAACTCAATACCTTGGTTATCTTAAGGTATTGAGATACCTCGGTATCTCAAGGTATTGAGATACCGCTCTAAACTCAACCCGACTACCCCTCTAGCTAGCTAACTATGCATAAACCTATATATCTAGCTATAATCTAGGCTAAAATATAGATATCTAATACGTATAGGCATATACCTATATATCTACATACATATCTCACATACCTTACATATATACCTTACCTTACACATACCTTACACATACCTTACATATATATGTATCTATACCTATGTATCTATCTATCTAATCTAGCTATCTATCTATGTGATATCTAGCTATCTATCAACCTATCCAACTATCCAACTATTTATCTACCTATCTATGAATCTATCTATCTAGCTAGCTATATAACTATATATCTATCTATCTTTCTATTACCTATCTATCTATATGTCTATCTATCAATTTACCTATCTATTATCTATATATCTATCTATCTTATGCATCTATCTAGGTATCTAACTATCTATCTAACTATCTAATATTTATCTAACTATCTACCTAACTATCTATTTAGTTATATCTATCTATGTATCTATTTATCTAACTATCTATAGATTTATCTATCGACTATCTATGTATCTATTTATCTATTTACCTATCTATAGATATCTATCTATCTATCTATCTATCTATCTTATACCTATCTATATATCTATTAGTCTATCTATCTATTATATCTAGCAATCTATCTACTTAGCTATCCATCTAATATCTACTAACCTATCCACAATCAACCTCGCTACATGCTTCGCTGCTACTGCTGCATGCTCTCTTGCATTGCATTGCTGCTGCTACTAGCTGTGCTGCAGCGAGCTGCTGCCGCGACGCGCTGCCGCTGCTGCCGCGACACTGCTGCGCCCGCGCGCTCTGCTGCAGCCTGCTGCGCTGCTGCTGCTGCTGCTGCAGGCCGCGCTGCAGCGAGCTGCTGCCGCTGCTGCTGCAGGCCGCGCTGCAGCGAGCTGCTGCCGCTGCTGCCGCGGCGCTGCTGCGCCCGCGCGCTCTGCTGCAGCTTGCTGCTGCTGCCGCTGCTGCTGCCGCGGCGCTGCCTCGCTCGAGCGAGCTGCTGCAGCGGCTGTGTGCAGTCCGCTGCCTCGCTCTGCTGCACCCAGACACAAGCACACACACACACACGACCACACACACACAATCACACATACACAGACACACAAACATATATAATTATATATCTATATATATATATAAACACACATCTATATATATATACACACATATATATCTACACTCATATATCTATATATATATACACACTAATATATATATATATACACTCACTCTCAAACATATATATACACATACACCTATATATATATATACATATACACACACAAGCACACTTACACATATACATATATATATATACACATAGACATATACATACACAAGCACATGGATATAAATACACACATATATATATATATATATATATATATATATATATATATATATATATAAATATATATACATAAACACACATACATATATATATAAATATATAAATATAGACACATATAAATATATATATAAAGACACACACCACTCAACCACAACACACAACAACACGCCCCACTCACGCCCAACGACCCCGACACTCACCAACACCCTAAAATATATAAAATATAACTCGAAAACTCTAGCACACACTCTCCGATACTAACCCAACGCGCGCACAAGCCCGAAACAAGGAAACCAAGTCGAAATGGCCGTTCGGTCATTTCGACGAACACGCGGTGCGCGGTTCGGAAAACCTCCTGAAACGCACACCAAACGAACTCGGAATCGGCCCAAAATTTACCCACGTGCTCTAAACGATGCCTAGATCCTAGAAAAAGTGCTCCCACGTCGATTCTAGGTCCGTGGCGGAAACGCACATGCACTTAGAATCGGCGACGACGAAAAGCCCCAAATTCGCCCGAAACGCCCGTTTCTCCGCGACACGGCTTCCCGTGTCCGAACGGAGACATGCACTCACCCTCAAGACACTCGAAAATGTCTACCTAGGTCCGTCTAACCTAGAGCATCACCCAAAATTGGGCCAAATTCGGATTCCACCCGAAATTGACACAAAACCTAGTGTTAAAGTCTCCAAACACAACCCAACTAGTTCCAACTTCCTCCCACGGGTAGCCTAAGGGTCTAGGAAGGTTCTAAACTATTAATTACACTATATAAAAATAATTACAAGAGTGAAAATTAGGATTTACCTCTTGGGAGTTGGAATCCCAAGCCAAAGTCTCCAAAATGCTCCAAATCCACCAAACTAAGCTTCCAAGCTCCCAAATCTAGCTCCAATACCGAATCTAAGCTCTACCCACCTAGGTTGGGGAAGAATGTAGGGTTAGAGTTAATCATTCATGGATAATAAAAGAAAAAAGAAGAGAAATGGGTGCTTACTTGAACTTGGGAAGAAGAATGGAAGAAGAAAGAAGTAGTGGAGAAGAAGAAGTGAAGAAGAAGTGAAGATGGGGGAGTGGCTGCTGGTTTTGGGTAGGGGCTGCTGTGTTCTCACGTGAATGGGTAGGTAGGGGCCGGCCAAGAATAATAAAGGGGGTTTACAAGTTGGCAAATGTCCAAAATGCCCTCCCGTTACTCGGTTTTGGATTTCGGGTTCCAAAAGCACTCAAACTAACTCTAAATCTCTCCAACTAACCCTCTAAAAATATAATAAATATTCTAAAACCCAAAATAAGTCTCACAGGGGTGTGGGCTGGGTCGGACATGGGTCCACTAGGGTCTGACATGGGTCCAGGCTAGCCAAAATCCTAAAACAATCAATATAAAAATAATACAATCAATAATTAATTATAAATATAATTAATTATAAATAATACATAATTGACCAAATTAAAATAAAAAAATACCCTGCTCTAGAAATGGGGTAGTGACAAGCCTATCCTCCTTAGAAAATTTTGTCCTCGAAATTTAAAGTCAATCACACTCCTTCTAGGTCAAACCCCCAACAATCACAGTCAAGAAATTCTACCTATACAACATACAAGATCAGGGTCCTACTGGTCGTGTTATCACAGTCTCAATCAGGGTCACTACACTATCTACCACAGCACAAAGAAAATCTAACAGGTACTAATGAAGCTCACCACAAGGAATAGAAAAGGACAGGAAGAAGAACAAAGAGACAGACCTGCAAACCCGACACCCGTAGCATCGGCCTCCTCGACCGTCAACGCATAAGCCATGCCTTGCTGGGGTGTATCCCTCTGCTGGTGCGGGGCATGATGCTGTGCCACAGGTGGCCTAGCTCCAACTCTCTGATCCTGTGCTCCACCCAATGGAGGTGCAGTGGGACAATATCGCATCTAGTGAGCAGCAGATCCACAAAACAAACACACCTTCAGCCTCCTCCTATAAATATCCCAAGTGTGTCCTGCCTTCCTACAGTAGGCACAAGTGGGCACCCTCTGATCCTGACCCTGCTGCGCTGCCTTCTGCACATAGGGACGCTTAGCTGGTCCCGCACTACCACTCGCACTGCCTGAATCATCCCTGCCTCTCTTGGACTTGAGCTCAAAGTCATCCTCTGCTCTCTGAGCATCTCCTACTATCTGCTCAAAAGTCGCCTCGCGGTCGCTCCTGGTCAAAGACTTAACCGCCATGACCAAGCCCTTGCGAAACTTCCTCGCCTTGGCTGTCTCACTCAAGCCATCTACAAATCTGCCCAGACGGCAGAACTCCGCTGCGTACTCATCCACCGTCATGCTCCCTTGGACGAGTGCCTTGAACTGGCTCTCCAAAGCACTGAGTGCCACATCTGGGAAAAACTTTTCCTTAAAAAGCCTCTTGAAAGCCTCCCAAGTAAGCCCTGGCGCTGCAATCCTCGTATCTGTGCGATACCATGTCAAAGCGAGGTCGAACATCTGACTGCCCGCTGCCTCTATCTGCATGCTGTCTGGAATCTGTGCCAGCCTGAAGATCCCCTCGATCTGCTCTATCCAGTCATCCGCGTACAGGATCCCTTTTATACTACGGAACTCCTTGGGCCGCATCCTCTGGAAGTCGATAATACTGCCCGACCTCGGACGCTGAATCTCATCTGCCTGTGGCTGAATCTGTGCCACCCTATCCACTGCCGTCATGGCCACCTGGTGGGCGTTCTCAATGCCCAGCCTCATCACATCCACGTGACGGTGCTGCGCGTCCATCATCTCCCTGAAGAACGCAAACAACTGCGCGGCATCTACTGGAGCAGGAAGTGGTGGAGGAACCACCGGAACGACTGGGGTAGTCCTCGGATCGACAGGTGAAGGAGGATCCCCGAGAGAAGCAGAAGCTCCCTCAACCGCAGGAGTGGTGAGTGGAGCGGTAGCAGCTGCCTGAATACGAGCTGGACGAGAGGTAGCAGACCTCTCAGTAGCAACTGCTGGAACGGTACGATGGGATCGTGTCTTCGGGGGCATCCTGAACACAGATCAAAAGAAGTTAATATGGTGCAAGATACGATATCATCAAAGAAGGACAGTAATATTTCAAAAGAAGCAATTTCAGAATAATTAGATTGGAATTGTTCCTAGTCGTGATTGAGTACACTCTCATCCTAGATCCTAGATCCTATAGCAGGCTCGCAGCAGTACAACTAAGTTGTTGTACCACCACGATATCGCACTAATTGTGAATCGAGACCTGCATTGGGCCGCCACCAAAAACGTGTCACGACCCGCACCCGGAAAATCGGGCATGAGTCGTGGGTACGTCCAGCCTACGCCGCAACAACGGCGGTAGAACGCTGTCTAGGTCAACTATCTAGATAACTCACAAAAAAATCTGCCATGACCTCTCCAAAAGGAGGGCAACCACGCAATCAATATATAAACCTGTCAAGATCTCAACTCCAAACAGAGGAGCAATATCATAATGATAATCTCAAGTACTCAATCATGAATCTAAGCACGATAAGATAACAAAAAAGACTAACAGCTATAAAGTCTAACCAATAACAACTACTACAACAACCACAACATCAATAATAATACATCATCCAAAATAATATACAATACAAGGTCTCAATCCAAAACCGGAGATAAATTCGGTGCTAAAGCTAATAAAAACAACAACAAGATCCTAGTGATCCCGGCTACCAACCCGAAAATCACTCCTAAACTAGAGGGTTCCTGTCTGCACCATCGACAGGCTCAGGTCCATAAAACGTCAGACACCACTCCTCCGGATACTCTGAAAAATATGTCCAGTCAGGACTGGAGTAAGTACATCTCTAACAGCAGTTCCATTTAAATGATAAAAACTATAAAACAGTTATAGCAAGTAGCAAGAAGAATGAAGCAAGTATGAAACAAGAAATATATAAATCACTGGTGCATAAAGGTAAAGGTGCAGGAATATCAGAAATAAGATAGTAATAACTGCAAGATACAAGATATCTAAGCTAAGATCAAGTCCGTGCACATGAACGTGTAGTGAGTCCAGCATGAAATACATGTAGTGAGTCAGGTCCAGAAATATATAAGTGAGACCAACAAGAATGCAAGTGAGTTCAGACTATAAAGAATGAACTTGATGTCTTTGAAATACTTGTTTCGACATGTAAACGGCTAGGGGTAAGTACGGCTCACCGCGCACTGGGTGCGCGGCTCCTATCATTCCAGATTAGACCAGAGGGAGTGATTCCTGATGATTCCAGATGGGAATATTTACATGTCTACTCGAGTATTTCCCCGCCCCGACTAATACAAGTGGATCCAAGACCCGACACGCAAATCAAGATGAGTCCAGCCTGAACATGAGTGATGCCTGTAGGTGATGCCTGTAGTGATTCCAGAATAGAGGCCAGAAACATAAAATGTACGTGTCACAAGTAAATAAATCCAGAAATACCAGTCAGTGTCCCATGTTGTGCCAGAATAATCAGATGATACTATACTAGAAGCTGAATCATAATAATCATCAGATAATGAAAACTATCAGAGAATGTACTCGCTTGACGTCCTGAGCAACTGGCGATCCGAACCGGTGTCGCAAGGACCTAATGCGAAAAGCAAGGTTAAACAGGATTCTAATAAATTAAACAGATATAAAATAACTAAAAATAGGCTTTTAGGGTCGTTCTAGGTCAAAAGGGTCAAACCGGTAAAATCTAGGTCAAAAAGTCAACTCTAGGTCCAAAAAATCAACTCTGGGTCAAAACTAGGTCAAAAGTTGACTTTGGCGGTCAACCGAGTCAACTACGGTCAAGTCTAGCTCAAACTAGGGTGCTCCTGAAATTCTAGGTCAAACCGAGGTTATTAAGCTAGAAAACTCACAAACTCGCCTCCTTGAGATACCGGGATACCCTCGATATCCGATACCTCAATCTACGCTATATACCCCGCCTATACCCGCTAAAACCTATGCTAGCACACGTAAATATATACACATAAGCATATAAAAATCACTCCAATACTATTCCTAGGCTATTGCTCAAATACCCCGCTCGAAACTCAATACCTTGGTTATCTTAAGGTATTGAGATACCTCGGTATCTCAAGGTATTGAGATACCGCTCTAAACTCAACCCGACTACCCCTCTAGCTAGCTAACTATGCATAAACCTATATATCTAGCTATAATCTAGGCTAAAATATAGATATCTAATACGTATAGGCATATACCTATATATCTACATACATATCTCACATACCTTACATATATACCTTACCTTACACATACCTTACATATATATGTATCTATACCTATGTATCTATCTATCTAATCTAGCTATCTATCTATGTGATATCTAGCTATCTATCAACCTATCTAACTATCCAACTATTTATCTACCTATTTATGAATCTATCTATCTAGCTAGCTATATAACTATATATCTATCTATCTTTCTATTACCTATCTATCTATATGTCTATCTATCAATTTACCTATCTATTATCTATATATCTATCTATCTTATGCATCTATCTAGGTATCTAACTATCTATCTAACTATCTAGTATTTATCTATCTAACTATCTACCTAACTATCTATTTAGTTATATCTATCTATGTATCTATTTATCTAACTATCTATAGATCTATCTATCGACTATCTATGTATCTATTTATCTATTTACCTATCTATAGATATCTATCTATTTATCTATCTTATACCTATCTATATATCTATTAGTCTATCTATCTATTATATCTAGCAATCTATCTACTTAGCTATCCATCTAATATCTACTAACCTATCCACAATCAACCTCGCTACATGCTTCGCTGCTACTGCTGCATGCTCTCTTGCATTGCATTGCTGCTGCTACTAGCTGTGCTGCAGCGAGCTGCTGCCGCGGCGCGCTGCCGCTGCTGCCGCGGCGCTGCTGCGCCCGCGCGCTCTGCTGTTGCTGCTGCTGCAGGCCGCGCTGCAGCGAGCTGCTGCCGCGGCGCTGCTGCGCCCGCGCGCTCTGCTGCAGCCTGCTGCTGCTGCCGCTGCTGCTGCCGCGGCGCTGCCTCGCTAGAGGCGAGCTGCTGCAGCGGCTGTGTGCAGTCCGCTGCCTCGCTCTGCTGCACCCAGACACAAGCACACACACACACGACCACACACACACAATCACACATACACAGACACACACACACATATATAATTATATACATATATCTATACATATATATAAACACACATCTATATATATATACACACATATATATCTACACTCATATATCTATATATATATACACACTAATATATATATATATATATATGCACTCACTCTCAAACATATATATACACATACACCTATATATATATATATACATATACACACACAAGCACACTTACACATATACATATATATATATACACATAGACATATACATACACAAGCACATGGATATAAATACACACATATATATATATATATATATATATATATAAATATATATACATAAACACACATACATATATATATAAATATATAAATATAGACACATATAAATATATATATAAAGACACACACCACTCAACCACAACACACAACAACACGCCCCACTCACGCCCAACGACCCCGACACTCACCAACACCCTAAAATATATAAAATATAACTCGAAAACTCTAGCACACACTCCCCGATACTAACCCAATGCGGCACAAGCCCGAAACAAGGAAACCAAGTCGAAATGGCCGTTCGGTCATTTCGACGAACACGCGGTGCGCGGTTCGGAAAACCTCCTCAAATGCACACCAAACGAACTCGGAATCAGCCCAAAATTTATCTACGCGCTCTAAACGATGCCTAGATTCTAGAAAAAGTACTTCCGCGTCGATTCTAGGTCCGTGGCGGAAACGCGCACGCACTTAAAATCGGCGACGACGAAAAGCCCCAAATTCACCCGAAACGCTCGTTTCTCCGCGACACGGCTTCCTGTGTTCGAACGAAGACACACACTCACCCTCAAGACACCCGACAACGTCTACCTAGGTCCGTCTAACCTAGAGCATCACCCAAAATTGGGCCAAATTCGGATTCCACCCGAAATTGACACAAAACCTAGTGTTAAAGTCTCCAAACACAACCCAACTAGTTCCAACTTCCTCCCACGGGTAGCCTAAGGGTCTAGGAAGGTTCTAAACTATTAATTACACTATATAAAAATAATTACAAGGGAGAAAATTAGGGTTTACCTCTTGGGAGTTGGAATCCCAAGCCAAAGTCTCCAAAATGCTCCAAATCCACCAAACCAAGCTTCCAAGCTCCCAAATCTAGCTCCAACACCAAATCTAAGCTCTACCCACCTAGGTTGATGAAGAATGTAGGGTTATGGTTAATCATTCATGGAGAATAGAAGAAGAAAGAAGAGAAATGGGTGCTTACTTGAACTTGGGAAGAAGAATGGAAGAAAAAAGAAGTAGTGGAGAAGAAGAAGTGAAGAAGAAGTGAAGATGGGGGAGTGGCTGCTGGTTTTGGGTAGGGGCTGCTGTGTTCTCACGGGAATGGGTAGGTAGGGGCCGGCCAAGAATAATAAAGGGGGTTTACAAGTTGGCAAATGTCCAAAATGCCCTCCCGTAACTCAGTTTTGGGTTTCGGGTTCCAAAAGCACTCAAACTAACTCCAAATCTCTCCAACTAACCCTCTAAAAATATAATAAATATTCTAAAACCCAAAATAAGTCTCACTGGGGTGTGGGCTGGGTCGGACATGGGTCCACTAGGGTCTGACATGGGTCCAGGCTAGCCAAAATCCTAAAACAATCAATATAAAAATAATACAATCAATAATTAATTATAAATACAATTAATTATAAATAATACATAATTGACCAAATTAAAAATAAAAAAAATACCCTGCTCTAGAAATGGGTAGTGACAGACTATTACCTTGTGCACAAGTTGTCCGAGACCAATGCATGGCAAGCAACATTCAAACAATGTACAATCATATTCACATTCATAAGCATATAACAATCTAATAGCACACCCTCCAAGATCCCGTAGGACCGGACGTCAGGGCAGACTATTAGACTCTTCTCTTTCGTTTATTCAAGCAAACACATCTTTTCAACAATCTAATAGCACACCCCCCAAGATTCCGTTGGACCGGACGTCAGGGCAGACTATTAGATTCTCTTTTACACTTATTACTTACAATAGTTCGATAGCAAAATATGCAAACAAAACATATAATGACAAGCATGATTTTGGTTTCATATCTAGCATGCAATAACTATCTCTTCTTAGCATATTCAAGGGGACATATTCAAGTGATTCATTTACTGATCTTCTTAGCATGGCAAGGGTTCGTTTGAGCTGTGTCGGTGTAACTAAACATGCAACATTTCTTATATCTTTTTCTCTTAGCATGGCAATGGTTCTATCTCATTTCTGACAAGCAATACATATTCTCTGGTTAGGCAGCAGATTCATTTCAATGACAAGCTATGTGAGTTCTCTTATTAGCATGCTGAGTCAGTTCTATCATTCTTCTTATGAAACAAATCTTCTTAAGCAAACAAGCATTCAAAAACTCAGATTCATTATTAAGTCGTACAAGAATCAGAGAATGCAGTTCTGCCCACTCACTTTGGTCAATCGGTCAGGAACTCTCCGAGAAGACTTCCGTTCGAGCAAGCAAGGCGATCTCACTTGTACATAGCACGTATGTGGAGCGGGGCGCTACAACAGTAGTTATAGGCCGATCCTATGCGCCATCCATGTCAGTTGTATGCGCATTCATGGCAACGAATCATGCGCAAACATCTCGTTCATACCTATACAGGGTCTTGATTCGCGCGATTTGCGAGTATTAAGTCCAAAACAGACACCCCAATTTTTACGCTCATGCGTCGGCATCGCTTTAGGATTTCAAAAGATTATGTCGGTTTGAAAATCAATAAGGATTTGATAGTCTGTCACAATGGCTTTATGCACCTATAGCCTATGCGTCGGGAGTATAGAAAGCAATATGCACTAAAAACCTATGCACGAAGGAGATGTTTAACCTATGCTTCTTTTAAAGTATTTCAAATTTGTTCAAGTTTTTAAAACTTTGAAGGGGGTCTTATAAAGCATGATAAAATAAGTCCATGCGCATAAATAACCATGCGCCCAACTACTCAGTCTGAACCAGTAAACTCAGTACTATGCGTCAATGGCCAGTGATATATGCGTTAAAGACAAAGACAATAAAATTTTGTAAGTCCATGCGCTATGCGCCCAAGAGCTATGTGCTAATGGCCAGTGATATACGCGTTAAAGACAAAGACAATAAAATTTTGTAAGTCCATGCGCTATGCACCCAAGAGCTATGGACGAGAAGATTATGCAGCATAATACTTTATGCGGCGATGACTTCATGCGCATATAACTTAGTCGCATAACCCGGTCTGACACCGCATTAAATGCTCTAATCTCTTCGTAATGAGTGCAAACGACAGTTACGCATAAAACGTCATCATTGACGTCAGCGTAATAATTATGTTTGTTTGTATACAGCAGAGCTTCGTCCATGTGGCATTATGTGACAAGCAGCTATGCGCCTGAACTCGAAAGCAAATACACACCAATGCAATTTTTCTCTCTGCTATGCGGCAGAGCAATAATTCTGCGGCACAACAGTTATGAAACTGAAAAGATTATGCGCATTTAATGCGTATACGTTTAATTTTACATTTATGGCGCATACGTTTTAATTAACAACCACCGCATTAATGTGTGATTTTGAACCGTTGTAAAGTATGACACGTGTCGGATAGACCATGCTATGCGCATATGTTCATAACTACTTCATGCGCTAGAGTTATTGTAAAATCGTATGCTCCAACGTATTCTTATGCACCAGGAGAAGAAAATAGTGAATTTTCAGATTCATGCTCGTATAGCTATTACAGTGAGAATGACTATAAATAGTAGGGACATGTGTTTCCTAAACCATCTCTAAAAATTGAAAGTTGTGTGCTTTTGAGCCTACTTACTACCCAAGTTCCATTGTGAGCCAGAGTTTGCAAATTCTTGCCAATCCTTGTCTTCAGATAGTCAAAGAAGTGAAGAAGTCAACTACACGACTTGATCTCCATCGGCACATTTTTTCAGATTTTTATACTTAGAATTCTAGTGTTTAGGATTCTTTGTATTCTTTGTATTCTTTGTTATATTTTGCAATAAAGTTTATATACTTTTTGTAATGGAAACACCTAGGACTGCAAATCAAACAAAGCACTCAAGGCACGTTCATTAATCAAGCCAAGTGCACTCGAGATCTGCTGAACCGCTTTAATATGGACAATGCCAAACCTATCGACACACCAATGGCAACGTCCATAAAGCTTGATCAAGATGAACAAGGAAAATATGTTGTTATACAAAAGTATCGAGGTATGATTGGTAGTTTACTATATTTAAGTGTTAGTCGGCATGATATTATGTTTAATGCTTGCCTGTGTGCTAGATTTCAAGCTAATCCCAAGGAATCACACTTACGCGCCGTTAAGCATATCTTTCGGTACCTTAAAGGAACTTTAACGGTGGATATTTGGTATCCCAAAATTAAGTCCTTTGACCTGATAGGTTATTTAGATGCTGATTTTGCGGGATACAAAATTGACCATAAAAGTACTAGCAATATGTGTTATTTTTTTGGAAAAAACTTTAGTCTCTTGGTTTAGTAAAAAATAAAACTATATAGCACTCTGAATAATTGAAGCTGAATATATCGCTGCAGGTCGTTGTTGTACTCATATTTTGTGGATAAAACAAACCTTAGAAGACTATTACTTATATTTTTCAAAGTTGTATTCGGCGAGTCCCTCTTTTTATGGATTTATTCGGTTTATTTTGGCTACTTTTATTGGTTTAGATCCTTTTTACTCTCTCTCTCCGATTTTGTTTTTCTTGGATATTTTTTTCGGTTAATTTGGCTTTATTATTATTTTTCTTCTTCTTTAGATTCAGACATTTCCAGAGAGCGGCTGTATGGTTTGCTCCCTACCAGCCTCGTAGTAAGCAGAAGTTGCACAACTCTGTCCGGTTGCCTCGAACTACTTCTCGTCGCACCGCTCCTCAGGCCTTCCGATTTATATGCATTCCAGGCATTTGAATTAATGCCCAAACTCATTTTTCCCCTCTTTTATTTGATTTTTTATATTTGACACACCATCATCGACTTTTCTATAC